>OMLC01055756.1:0-20480 GCA_900302585.1 Regalecus glesne
GCATTGAGACAGCTGACAACATGGATTTGCCATCATACATTAGTCGTCCTGCTTCACAATCACGGGCAGAGAAAATGACATTCTCGTCTCTCAGATCACATCTTGAAATCCCATTACTACTGGCAGGCTTTTCTCCAATGTGTTTTTAATCCTTTTATTCACATTGTGCCACCCTCTCTCCTCTTCTGCATCCATTATTCATCTAACCACTTATTACTGGTGAATCACTTGTTTTATTAATTCTAGATTGAGTTATTGTAATGCATTTCATAACAGTTGTTAAGCGATGTCTGCAAATGAATAAACTAAGGACGCACTGCCACTATTAAGCACACATTTGATAGAAAGACAAGTGCACTTAGCTCAAGAATTACTTGAAAGCAACATTTCACATCCACACATATCTGAGACATTATGTACTTGCCTGCACTGGCAACATGGCTCTGAAGTCTAGCCCATCTTGTCACTTCCTAGGACATTAGCTTGGCATTGCAGAAGAAATGACAAGCCATCCAATGCTCTCATCTGGCTTTTTCTTGTTTGTTTGTTCTTTTTACTCCTTTTTTTCCCAAGCCTCACTCTCAAACCAAGTGTCTCCGCTCCTCCTCTTTCATGGACAGAGGACTGCCTCTCAGCCAGTCTTAAGGAAATCCAGCCCCTGTCCTGCCCACCACACTTTATCCAGTTCAAACACACCTACTCTGATGTTGGGGTGGCAGAAAGAGAAGAGAATATAACCGAGTAAATATATTCATGTCCGTGCGTGTGTGTGTGTGTGTGTATACACCTATACATACATACACGGGTAAAAAAGAACATTTAGAAACAAAAAAGGGGGAAGGGGAAGTTGAGAGAGCCGAGTTGCTAAAGCACGCAGAGGAAGTTGTGCTCCTACATGTGGCAAGCTACTTCCTCTGCAAAACTGACCTTGGCACAGCTCATGTCAGCCACTGTCGAGTCTGTCCCCTCTGCTTTCACTCCTGCTCCTTCTCTGGAGTCTTTGGTGGTTGGCTGGGTGCTGAGCAGAGGTGAAAGGTCAAAAGATAAAGTTGCCACATAAAAACATTTTCGCACACTTCTCTCTCTCAGTCCACTTGGTGAGTGGTGTCGCTGGAAATGACATTAGCACTGAGAGGGTGGAGGCAGGGCGAAAGATACAAGAGATAGAAATGGCACAGATGAGGCACAGCCCAAGTCTGTCTATGGGTGCATTGTGGGCATGCAAAGCATAGCTGTAGAGATACCCCTCACACGGTGACACACACCAAGATGAAAACCATTGATTTGACAAGCAAATTTTTTTTCCCCAAGTCGAAAGGAAATGTCCCAGAGGTCCATTATTCATAATCACGATTAGTTCCCATGCTGTGGGGGTGGACAAATGACACGGCTAACCTGAACCACAACCTGACTTCTCTACCTAGTCTGAATATCATTGCACTGCCATGTAGGTCAGCAATGTGACTGACATGGCTAGCTTTTTACTGCCAGTCAAAAACCTTTTTGGAGCAAGTTGGTGAAATTAAGGAGGCAAAGGGACTGAACGGTGATCTCTGGAACATGTAGACAATTGACCTTAGTCACCCCTGGATGAAGCCCAGAGTTGATGTCACAGCCATACGTTTCTCTGATGCCCGTGTCTGTACACCTCTCTACTTCTTGTACCCTGACCCTCTCTGCTCTTTGTCCCTGCTTTTCTTTCCCTAAGCTACGTCTATAACCTTCTGCAACGTGTGTGATCCATTCCATCTTGGCTATAACTGTCTCTACCACCCACTACATCCCCTGTCCAAATAAAGAAGAGGAACACCATGAAGTTGGATGAACAGTATGTCTAGGACCCCTGATGCTAGTCCAACCGACCATATGCATAAACTGCCATCTAACTAAGCCTCCTGGATTCATGTGATTTCATTTTGAACCACAAATCCATCAAAGAATCTCGAGTTCAAAACAAGATAAATGAGCCAGAAATCTTGGATGTCTCACTGTGAGTTTGGGCTGGAGGCCTGATACCCCTTTTCCACCCACACAAGGCCAGTGCCAATACTCAGCCAGCAAACCAGCAAACCTTTTCAAGAAATCAGTCTGCAGTTCCACCAGTTGGAGGAGCAAATGATTACATAATCAGGAGCCGTTATATGAGGAGGTGTTTGTACAGTACAAATACAAAACCATACCACAAGTACTGATAAAATAATCCATTGATAAAATAGTCTGAATATATGAAACAAAGGTGAATCAGTTCATCGGAATACATTTATTGAAAGAAAGGTTTCATCCCTCATACAGGTGACATCTTCAGTCACAGCTGACTGCAGGCATCCCCACCCTTATGGACAATACAGGTGCATGACGACCAAAACCAAAAATGGTTTCATATGCAAATTGCCAATGGCTGGAGTTTCAGTTGTATCGAGTACTATTCACAGAAGATAGGGGAATAGCTGCAATCACTGTAAGATGACAACAGATGTACTCTTAGCTTCCCCCGTTCAAGGATGCTAAATGTACTTATATAGATAGCACTTTTCTAGTCTAATGATCACTCAGAGTGCTTTAGAATGAATGGCTCACATTTACCAAACTATGTGGCAGGATACGAACCTACAACACCAGACTCCCAGGCATGGTATCTACCTGCTTAGCCACCACAGTCATTCCGTCTACACACATGAACATATTACCGTTGAAATTCAAGTCAATGACAAATTTGTCTATGAAACAAAAGTTGGCCATGGAAGCTCATGGATAAACCAAGTAACAAATCAGAGGCTGTGGGTTTAAACCCACTGTGAGGTGTCAGGAAGGACATCTGGCCTTAAACGCCCACACTTGTCCTGAAATGGAATGGTGACCTGTCCAGGGTCTTTCCCGGCCTTTCACCCAATGAGTGCTGGGATAGGCTCCAAGACAGCCGCATGACCCAACTTTGGATAAGTGGTTGACAATGGATGGATGGACCATTGCTAGTTTCAGTCGTTACGCAACTGTATTATTTATAAGGGTGGGAATGCCTGCAGTCAGCTTAGAATGCAGATAGCACATGTAAGAGATATAAACATTTATTTTAATACGTTGTGTCTACATGATTCAACTTTTGCATGATTTCCTTATTTGGGTTGCTGAGTATTCCTGAGACTATCTTAGTATAATTTTAAGAGCAATCCAGCTCTAATAACCCCCCCCCCCACACACACAGTGTCCAGGGAATAGATATGAATAAACGCAACTAAACAAGATATCCCTTAACCCAGAACATTCCCATTCCAGCAGACTTCAATCATCCATTTATAATCATTCTTTCATGGAAGATTTAGTAGGTACATTTTGGCAACAGTCTAACTGGTTAAATTATTTATACCTTTTATAGGCAAAACTGCCAACAGTCAAAGCCATGCATTGGTGGGATGTTGGTGATATTGTTGGGAGATTGATCAGATGATTGTAATCATTGGACCAATCTGACTGCAAATTATAAAGTGCTCTTTGAATGATGACATTACATCTCCTAGCCCTGCATTCAATGGTTTATTCTTTTATTTATTTCTGAATGGAGGCAACTTTACCAACTGTGAACCAGTCTTCTTTTTAACAACGCAAACACCCAGAGAGGTTCAAGAGATTAGACTCGAGTGCTGGTACCTGCACCCGCCTTGTGACAGTCAAAAAGGGCATGGGTGATTGAAGACATGGAACCAATTTTTTTACACTTTGTCCAGTCATACTTTTTCACTCACCTTCCACTCCGAGTAATGGTTTCGTCTGGCCCAGGTGACGCGTTTGTGGGTTGTATCATCTCAGCCAGTTTTGGAGGGGTGTTCTTTGGTATTATGGTTTCGTTTTGTTCATATGAGCCTCCAAGGTCCTGGGTTGAGCATATGTTAAGGGATTCTGTAGCCTCATGACTTTGTGCATCTGTGGGGCCAAAACAAACATAACAGTGAGCTAAATTGCTTCATTTGATGCATACAGTGTTACTAGGGCTGAACAGACAGGGCATGCAATGAACTTCCACATCTATATTTTGGACTTGACTTGCACTACTGTAGGAAGAAAGCAAACATCACTGCACTACCACAATTTCTTGAAAATAGAATGATTGAATGAGAGGTAGTAGAAAAAGTAAAAACTAGAAAGATCCAATGCTGAAACCTTATTTTACAGTGAACTGAAAAATGAGCTGAAGTACAAAACCAAGCTGGCCAACCTTCAATTCAAAAATAAGATGGAGGAGAGTTTCATGAGAGGCAACATGAGGGAGGGTTGACAGGTTCAACCCCATGATGGGTACAGCTCAGAAGCCAGCCAAGATACAGCGCCCAGACCCCACCTCTTTCACAGAAAAGCTGAACACCTTTCACACACTGTTCAAAAGGGCTGACCTATGGTGGACTGGACTCCAACCAACACCAGCTACACCCCTGAACCAATCAGTGTGGAGGAACAGAAGGTTGCTTCCCTCCTCTCCAAGCTACATCTGAAGAAACCTCCTGGACCAGATGGACTCAAGGACAATTTATTGAAACACTTCACAGCTCAGCTGGACAGTGTGGTGGCACAGCTTTTCCAGCTGTTCCTGAATACCAGCTTTGTGGACCGGGCATGGAGGGAAACCACCATCATCTGTCCCCAAAAAGCCCCATGCCCCACGAGTGAGCTCAGTCCTGTAGCACACACCTCTATCCTCTGCAAATGCATGGAAAGGGTGGTTGCTGGGAAGTTTACGATAATAGTGGAAAAGATTCTAGACCAGCTCCTGACAAGATCCTCACTTGTGTTGTACTAACTTTCAAATGTACGTCACTTTGGATACAAGTGTCTACTGAATGAAGCTGTAACACTATACGCTCTAGTTTACCTACAAGGTGAAACACAGAGTTGAGGATGTCAGTCTAACTCCTCTGGATACAGTAGCTATGTACCATGACTCTCCAGACTCATATGTCAGGGTTTTATCCATGGACATTCCATCTGCTTTTGATACAGTAAACACTAACTTATTTTAATTCTGTGGTGGCTCAGTGGTAGTGCAGAAAACTCCAAGTTGGGCAAAGTGAGTTCAATCACACCATGAGGGGTCAGGAAAAGGGTATCTGGGCTTGATCCCCCAACCTCAGTAAATGTGAAGCACACGATGTAAAGTACTTTGAATGGTCACTCGACTACAAAAGCGCTACATAAAAATAAGTCTGTACCTTTGACACACTTCTGCATTGTTTCCAAGGACTACAAGTCAGCATAATACTGGCTTTATGGATAAAATATTTTAATATAGCAATAGCCTGTCACTTTTTACATATGCTGATGACATGGCACCGGTGGCCAGCCTGACAGACGGGCCCTCCCTATCCACATACAACCAACATCTAAGTCTTTGACAAATCCCACTACGTGGGGACTAATCATGACATGTACAATGGAGCTCTCATCTATTAACATGTGAACCAAACAGATTTGGTGTTGGCCACTGCTATCTGTCAGATTATAAAACATAGTTTGACTAACTCGAGGGTGGCTCCAGATGGAATTTATACAGAAATTTAGAGCAGCTTACTGTGGAAGCTAAATTGTCTATTCTATTTTGACAAAGGCAAATAAATGAGTGAGCGAGAGAGGGGAAGACTAACCATTGTGATGCGAGTGGGAGGGGTCACGGGGATCATCAGTCTCCTGGTGTTCAACGCTTACAGCTTGTGAGTGGGTGTTCAACTGCACCTCTCGCTCCTCCTAACAAAGACATAAACACACAGACACACAAATATTCACAAAGGAATCGGGTGTAGATCAAATAAGCAGTCCTAATAAACAGACAGGTGACAACCAATCGATACAAACAACCCCCCCATGTGAAATGAAGACATTGCCTGAGAAAAGCCACCAAACTATAACAACTGTCAGAGTGCAGGCTGTTTGCCTCATTAGTATCTTCAGATGGGCAAGGCATTCTGGATGCATCTGTAAAAGGAAGGACTCAAGTTTTCAGGAGCTCCAAAACAAATATGGTCAAGAGAGCTGGCTCAAATCAGCACGCTTCCTTCTCTTCAGATCAGACAACTCTTTTGCTGAAGCATTCCGTGCAGAAGACCATGATGGGGGGGGTTCCTTGGTGTTCAAAGAAAATATTTAAAATGACTGGGAACAGCATGGCTCAGGATATAGGCCAGAAGGTCACTGGTTTGAAAGCCAGGTCCTTCAAAATGCACGTTGAAGTGTCATTGAGGCAAGACTGCCCTCCGGGTGCTGCAGCTGCCCACTGCTCCTATGCAATAGGATGGGCAAATCTCATTGTAGAAACACAATGACCAAGTAAACAGTACTCGGAGCACAGAAAATACATTAGATATCAAGGGTGACACTAGAAGCATGTTATGCATTGTAACTGAGTTTTCCCTTCACTTTCTGTGACCAGATGACCTTTCTACACATCTCAAGATTGCTCAGACGTGCCTTGGTGACCCTGGACTAAGATAAATTGAAGATCTTAATGAAGGAGACGTATTATTTTCTGAACAGTGGAGCCTTTTCATTTCCAATAATGGCAAGTCCTTTCACCTACTACCTTGTCATGACCCGAGGCATTGTACATCACTGTGGCACTATAAAAGGAAATAAAGAGGAGCACTCCAGTAGAGGTGGCAGGCTGCAGCCTCTGTGGCCTGAGTAGTGAGCAGGGATGGGAACAAATGTAGGAGGAACAAATTATTTGGTAGGCAAAGTAGAGCGATAGAGAGAGATGGAGAGGGAACCTCACCTGTTTGTACATTTTGTTTGTGTGGTTTTTTGTTTTTGTGAATGTCAGAGGACATTAGACTAAGAATAGGTGAGGAATGGATGGATGGAATTGGTCATGAGTGAGTCTGATGGCTGGGAGTAAATTACAGTTATGCCACAAACATGTGGATACAAAGGCACGGAATCTTTTTTAGCTCTCACACACTATTGTTTTGTTTGGGGGGGGCATACCTATAAGGAAAAACAAAAACAAAGCCCCCCACGACAACTTTAGGATGCAAAATATTTGGAAATAATAATATAGTCTATCCATGAATAGATGAATAAAAGATGAGAGGTCAGTTTTATGTGTCACAATTAGTTCCCACATTGTGGGGGTGGACACGGATTTATATGGAATTTAGAGAGATTAAGGGTGGATGCCCTTCCTGTAGCCCCATGATGGGTTCAAACCCGCTACTTCTGGCTAGGCAGTTCCCGAAGCGAGCACTCTAGCCACTGAGCTACCGCAGCCCGAATAGATGAATAAAAGATTTCCCCCAAAATAAATGTAATGGACCATAATCTGCAATTTGATGAGATTTAATCTCCAGGACAATCCACATAGTTTCTTTACTGATTTGTCATTGATTTTTTATTGATCTGTATACAAGTGTATATCATGTCGGCGAGCGTCACTAGTAGACGGAAGGCTGGTGGTTCAATCCCTAGCCTGTTCAGAAAGCGTGTTTAAGTGTCCTTGAGCAAGATACCGAATCTCTAGTTTCTTGGGACAACAGATAAAGATGAGCCTGGTGGCTAAATCTGGTATATTTACATTCTAAGGGTTCATTTGCACTGTCCCTACAAAGGAGATCATTATTATTATTACTCCTCATTATCATTATCAGTCCTGGATTGGTTTGACTTCTGGTAGTAACATAGTTACATAGCAACGTAAGCAAACTACCCCTCTTTTTGTGGGGGAACCATGGAAACTTGTCAAGGATCCATGGAGGTCCCTGAACACCACAGCAACGGACATAATATTTATCATTTGTTGGTAGAAACACAATTGAGTGATGAAAAGAACTAAAATTGGCTGAAAGCCCCCTCAGTTTGAATTTAACCTTCACTTAGGTGACTCATTTGTTATTGTCATCTCAGGTTCAAAACATTATCAGTAGGAAACCCAAAGTCCCCTTTCTGTGCAAACAGCTGTGAGGCCAAGTGTAGCTATACAAAGTGAGTCAGAAACAGAAAAGGGAGGAGGAAGAAAAATAATTAGATAAATAAATAAAGTGACAGTGGCTGTGAGCTAAACTTATCTGTGTGGTATGTGGCCCCAGAGACACAGGTGTTCCTTGTTCCTGATACCATGACAGCTTCCTGCTTCCTTCCTACTGCTGCTGCAAAGGGACTACAGCAGACTTTCAAACTGGCAGGGATCACGCTTACATCCCGAAAAACAACTTCTATCTGCATTGCTTTTAAAACCTGTAATCATGGAGCACAGATTTACTTCTCCAGCAACCTGGGTCACAGTTACAAATATTTACACTGGGGCTTTGTCTCGGCACCTTCACCTAACAAATGTATGGTGTGTCTTAATGCATCTCACAGTACATTGTAAGAGAGGGACATTCTGTTATTTGCTTGCCCATTATTCTCAACCTAATTGTAAAATTGAGTCGGTGGTCATCCATTCATGACACCATGTCTCTAACCTCTAGGTCACCATTTATGCTAGCTCTTGTGGCCAACTTGGCAATGGAAATGCAGGAGTAAGCTCTCATGAATCACATACATATCAAAAGTAATATTAATCTTTAGTTTAGTATTCGGTCTGGGATTCACTCTGTGTGACCGAGTTAAATGCAAAAGAACTCCTTTCAGATCAATTTTAAAGCATCTGATTCAAATGAGCAACCCACACTGCACTTCATGAGGTAAATTCTGGATTGGCTTGTAAAAAGAAGCCCTCCTCGTGCCAAAAGGGAACAGTGGCTTTCAGGTATCATCTATTTACCCATGTTGTAACAGACATCAGCAGCTGGGCCACTAGTGAATACAAACCTTAATAATAATAACAAAACTAAGATACAAAGGTTATTGCACTGAAAGGGGGAATAATTCCATCCTCACATATTCATAAGTGGATGTCATGCCAATGTCAGGCAACCCTTTTCAGTGGGAATGTTTTACATGTTTTAATATTAAATGGTTTTAACTTAATTGAAAAACATAACAGTCCATGTCAGAAGGCATGGAAAGAGAGAAGTTGACAGAGGTCATGCCTAACCTCTAACAGACATGTACATAGACAGCAGGTTGTTCATGCACTGTGCCAAGAAAAGAAAGTGGACCCTTCAAGTCTAGCATTTCACTTTTCAACTAAAGAGTTCCGTGCCAGGGAGGAAGAAAACAAATTGGTAAACAATAGCTTGACAGTAAATGAGCGGCGTCGACCATGGTTGAATTCCTTCCTTTAATTCATAAAGACAAACCAGTGAGAAATCTAAAAATAGTTTTGATGACTAAAGTTAGCCAACCATTATTGGCACGGAAAAACTCTGAGAACTCCTCTGAAGGGAATATGAAGCCAATGACAGTTTAACAGGAGAGTCTTCTTTAGGCTTGCTCCCCGTATCTCAGGGATCGCCACAATGGAATTTGTCAATGGGCATGATGATCTGGCAAAATTTTACATTGGATTCCCTTCCTGACACAGACACCAACTCTATGGATGGGGGCACAGGTAGAGTGCTGGATGCCATCCCAGTATTCGTGGACTTGATTCCATGCCTATTGGAGAGTGATGGTCTATAATCCTCCTTACCTGCAAATGTACACAGCCGACCTCTGGCGGTGAATCGGGCTTTACTGCAGAGTCTGTGAAAGCATGGGAAAGATTAAAAGAAAGATGGAACGGAATAATGCACAGTGATTGAGCAAAGGAAAGGAACAAGTAAATGCAGCATTTGATTGAAAAACACAGCAATGTCAAAGCACATGTGAGGGCCAGTAACCCTCACAAAACCCATATTTGACAATATAAACTCATTTGTCTATTATGCTAGGCACTGGGTTGGATGGGAAGGGCATAAAATATCCCATGAGAAAAGCAGTATTAATGACTAAATTCTCCCTCTCTCTCTCTCTCTCTCTCTCTCTTCTTTTCTCTCTTTGCATCTCTGAGTCTGCCAACCACTCATGCAGGAAGAGGGATTACTGAGCTCTCTTGATGGGCTGCAGAGGGTTTCCCACCTGGCCATAGAAGGACCTTGAGGAAAAAAGGCTTTTTACCTACTGTAGAGAAACACACTCACAAACACACACAGGACTCTTGGATTCCATGGGCCACGTCAGCCATAGAAGGCAGGGATCTACTTTCAAGGGGCCGAAGAGTGTGTGCATGCGCACTGTGTTGGTACTTCAAGGGTGGCTGAGTGCCCTGTGACTTCAGGGATTACAGGGGGATAATCCACTCTCCCTTCCTCTGTCAACACACATGGTGTAATTGACTCAGTAAGTCCTCTTTCACCCTTTAGTGGTTATCATGGTGTTGGTGGCACGACAGAACTGGACTGTAATTAGGTGTTAAAGAACCTGAAGCATACATCTGTCCTGTGTTGGAGACATATCTTTTCATGCTGGATGTTCTTCACCTAGGATTATCCTCATTATCCTTGTATTCAGGCTATTTTAGGTCACATTCATAATGCTATGGAGCAGCCCAGAGATAATACTATCATTAACCCTTCAAAGTGGGAGCCATGGTTACTAGAGTACACCCAGGCTAAAGTCAGGGTCAGCCCAATTAATTGGTATTAAATCAAATTCATCCCATGCTTAAAAGCCCTATCTATTGAGGCTCATATCTTAAAAGTTCACTATTTTTGTGCCGAGATCATTTTACAACTTTGAAAATGGTGCCCAGCAAAAACACTGCAATGGACATTGGTAGATATATAGAAAAAATATGTATGAGTCCTTATTTCTCATTTGTATGCATGCTTATAGGATATCTTCTATTGCAATGACATTAAACACAATTGAAAAAAGGAGAAAAAGATACATATCTGCCAAAGGATGTCTCCACTGACCTCGACAGTCTTCTGTGTCACTCTGTCCAAGCTGGCTCACTTCAGAGTGTGTGGGCAGAGGAGTGGAGGTCTTCCTCATTTCTTCCTCTACTTTGGCATTTAGCACCATCCACGGTTCCCCCTCCTCACCGCCCTCCTCCTCATCCTCTCCTCTGTCCCATTCTCCGGCGTTTGCTGTTGCCACAGACCCAGCATCTGTTTGTCCAGCCTGTGCCACTCTGCGATGCCTCTCTGCGTGCTCAGTCTTCAGGGAGTCTTGAAGGGCGAACTCCTTGTCCCAGTCCAAGTCCTCTCCAAGCTAGAGGACAAAGAGCGAGGGACGATGGTGAGAGGTGAGCTCACCTGACTACCACCAAGGAGAAATGGCCAACATTTCTGTTTATGATGTCTTGAGAATAAAGAAGATTAAACATGGCCGGGGATATTCGCCAGTTTGAATATGAGACCAGCTGGGCAGACCTGTGTGTAGTGAGTGAATGTGAAATGCTCTTTAGCATGACCCCTATTCCCCCACTTCTAATAGATCTGCTAAGTGAGAATGGGATAAGACCGTGCATCCCCCCCGAGTGTCAATATATTTTATCATTCAGATTAAAGCAGAAACACAAAAGCCACTTCATTTGGTCATTGTACTCTTACAATTAAATTTGTCCTCTGCATTTAAACATTTCTATTGTATAGGGGTAGTAGGGAACTACAGCACCCAGGCAGCAGTTAGGGATTCAGTGTCTTGCTCAAGGACACTTCAACACACTTTCTGAAGGAGCCGGGGCTCAAATCAGTGACCCCATTACTAGATAACCCACTCTGCCTCCTGAGTCATGCCATCTCCTGGGCAATACATATTGAAGAGGGTGCATAAGCAGGGAATTTGCCCTGCGCAAATGAAACTAAAAATGACTGGCCCAAACGACAGCATTGAATCATGGAGGCATAGCATTGTTTATGGTGTGCAAATTCAATACAAAGCTATGGAGGCTTGCAGGTTCCCTCCATCAGCACACGCCCATGTGCACACACATATTGCTGCCATTTTGGTGGAAGTGTTTGACTGTGAGTCAACGTATTCAGTGTTAAATAGTACTGCGTAGGAGTGTAGTGCTAGCAGCTATTTTTTTCCAAGTGTGGCACAAATGTCTATTTAAACCACCAACTCACACTTCAAGTTCTGGCTATCTACTAGATACCCCATCTGTGTTTCAGCTTTTCTAACTAACTATTTTCCACTCAGGCTATGTTCCCCAAAACTCTTCTATTCCAGACGTGTCATGATGATCATCGCAGAATTAACAAAATTCATATCCAACTTCAGGAAGAAAAAAAAAGAAATTAGAAATATGTCGGATTTCAACTGATAATACATAGAATAATGTACAGAAGTATTCGCTCATGTGACAAAGTACATCAGTTACTTTAGCAGACAGGTCAAGTTATGGTATTGTATAGATTCACAGGTTGAGTCACTCTTACTTTAGGGATCCTAGAGTTGGATTAAAAAAAGGCTATCAGAATCTTGATTTAGTACTCACTATGCTCTCTCTCTTACCTCTTGATCTGGGGTCTGACACGATGCCTCTCTACTGTCCTGAGGGGTTTTCAGCTGCTCCAGCTCCCCACACAGCTGCCGCCTCTGGTTCTCCTGCTCCTGCACTCTACACACATTTTGATAGAAATTGCTAAAAGGGGTTCCTTTTCTGACTTCGAGCACAAAAGAACATGCACTACTCTAAGAAGACAGCATAGCAGACATACTATACCCAATCCGCAGGCCCATGCAATGTCCCATTTTGTTGCCCAGGATGACAAGCACCAGTTCTCCCACTGGCCCGGTCTCTTCTCTCTCGTATCCAAAATCCAATCACAGACTCAAGCTCTGATCTTAGGCTAAACACTAGTGTCTCACCAGTGTCTGTGCCACACTGCAATATAATTTTAGCCCCAGAGACAAGTTCAGCTTCTACTCTTGAACACCTGAATAAGTCTCTTGCTGTGAGCCACAGGCAAAGCTGCTTCTTAGGTGGAGTCCTGCTCTTTCTTCCTCTCAAGAATTAACGAGATCAGCAGACCTCTTTTTTCCTTCAACCAGCAGCTTCTAGATATTGGTCATAGGTAACTCACTGTAGTTAAACTTGTTGATTTGCAGTAGCAGACTGTAGTTACGTGCCAAAGAGGAGAGGGCCCTAAAACTATTTTGTAGCATCAAAAGGAGAATAAATCTGAGCTGGGCAGCCTAAACGACTCTCCGTTTGATCTGACAGTGGAGCAAACTACACTACATTATATATCTGGGGAGAACTTCCAACACCACCAACACACACACTTGAGTCCAGAGCTAGTCTGGACTTAAACCCTGTGAGGCGGGGCATATCAGGTCAATGAGGTCAGTGTGACTGACAGGCCTTCTTCCTCTGAGCTCAGCTGACTAGCCAGCTGAGACTGGCCACTGGTATCCAGGAGTTTTCATAATGGGGTCAATAAGGATGTGCAAAGAGTCTCACAGTGAGGATTCACTCTCAAAATACCTTGGTTGATACAAGCACATCATCAAAATTTTACATGAGCTAAAAATAACATGGGGTTTTCCTCAATTTGGAGTTCTTGCTCCCACATCACCCTCCCTAAGTGATCCTGTTCCTAGCTCACACTAAACATTACCTATTTCAGTGACCGGCAGCTCTAATTTTTCCAGATTTTACTACTTTAAGTGTCAAATACAGCAAACTTTCCACAAAGTGTACAAACGTCAACACTATGTATACATATACACACACACATGCAAAGACCTGCTCACCTAACCGACAGGTGAAGGATGTCAGTGCGAGACCTCCTCATGTTGCTTGCCATCTTGATCAGCTCTTTCTCAAGGGAGTCCGTGTACAGCGCCAGCTGGTCCAGGCTGAGGGCCCAGTCGGCCCTCCTGGTGTCCAGCTCTGCCTGCACCGTCTGCGGGGAGACAGGAACCGCGAGGTCAGCCTCTCCCTCAGCTGAAAACGCCACGGGTCATTGCACAACCTGAAGAGTTGGATGACTTTTTGTGCTTCCTCTGAAGTCTTTCACCTAGAGCACTACCGAATTTTTCAGTTTCAATGGTCCGATGTGAAGAATCATCAACACAGGACTGGGTCACGTACCATTAAAGCTGCCCCTCAACTAATGATCTCCGTCTCATTGGGAATGTTTGCTGCTGTATAGCAGTACGTGACTAATGGACAGAGAACGGTAACAATGCAGGAGGAGGGGAGGAGGAGGAGGAGGAGGGAGAGATATTCACGCTAGAACACACCAGCTAAAGTACTGCTTGGATGGGGCCTGCTGGAGAGTTATATAAGGATATTATATCAAGAGAGGACAGAGAAAAACAAGTGGGAAAGAGAGAGAAAAATACAAAGTAGCAGTGAAAAAAAGGGAGGACAGAGGGAAAGAAGCATGTGCAAAAGAGGGAAATACAGACCCCTATATAACCCTGTGATCCATAGCGAAACCATTAGACATTCTCAGCTTTAATCAAACAGACATGCATATGCATACACACAACTATATGCATAAATTGTTTAACAGGAAGTTAAACACAGCTTAGCTAGATGCGACGCAGACACAAGTTTGTGTTCATCAATGTCTTTGGGTGTTTTTGTGTGTGTGTGTGTGAGACCTCAAGTCTACCAACAGCCCGGGACTCTGGTAGCTCATAGTTGCCTATAAGGTCCGTGACGTTTGACAACAGAGAGACTGCTTCTTCTCTAAAATCCTTTTTCTATGAGCAGAAGAAAAGAGAGCAATGTTGTTAAACTTTCATTAAGATGAAAATATTACACCCCAAAAAGAACTGAAAGCAGGAATGTCATATATAACCAGACAAACTCATAATATTTTAGCATAATCCATTTCAAATGTACGAACCTCAATTGATAGCCTAATTGATGTTCCCCTGTCTGACTTAGCCTTAGCAAAAGAGGCATTGTCCCAATACTGTGCTATAAACAGTTGTTCATGGGTAATAGAGCTTGGATAGGTGAGATCAGACAGTAGACTCTTGAATGGAAAAAAAAAGCCTCTGAACAGACACACCCACATTACCAGTTTCTCCAGGAGAGTCTTGAACTCCAGAGCCATGTGTTCAGGACTGGGCCCCTGCAGCAGGAGCAGCACTTCCTTGTCCAGGGTCTCATCAAGCGAAGAGGCATGGGTCATCGTGGAGGACAAATGGTTAACTGCCTAGAGAAGGTAAAAAGACAATGTCAGCCTGACATTGAAATGGGCATTGGTAATGTGGATATGATGACCAAGCTGGTTGAGACATTTATTGTTCATTTCACTCTGCTTAAACAGTCTGACAAGTTCAGAAAATTGTCTCAAAGTCTTGACAACAAGGGAATGACAGCATCTATGTTATATCATCATATTATGAAATTAAAATCCTAGATGATATCGATTCTCATATCACAATACTGATATTCGAAAAAAAATCCTACTTCTAAATGCAATACTGCACATGTCTACAGGCATCTCCCCTCTACAGCTCACCGAACACAATGGCTTGTGGTTCATGGCTCCAGAATGAATGGTTTTGACAGCATTTGATGGATGACCACATGACTACTTCACCTCTACTCCTTGCACCCTCAGCATTCTGCTGTCTCATCTCTTTTCACACATGTATATTCTGTCTTACTCCTACTGATTTTCATTCCTCTCTCCTCCAGTGGAAACTTCCACCTCTCCAGATTCAACCTGCTCTCTAATCTCACCACAGATCACAATGTCCTCCACAAACATCATACCACACAGAGACTCTTGCCTTAGCTCATCCATCAGCCTGTCTATCCCATGGTAAACAAGAAAGGGCTCAGAGCTGATCGTTGATGTTACTCCACCTTGAACCACTGTCCCATTGCCCTCATACATATCCTGCAAAACTCTGACACTCCTGACTTCCTCACACAGCACCACACCTCCTCTCTCAGCATCCTGTCATATGTTTTCTCTAAATCCAAAAAGACACCATGTGACTCCTTCTGACCTTCTCCTGCAACATTCACAAAGCAAAAATTATATCTGTGGGGCTCTTTTACGGTATGAAACCAAACTGCTGCTCACTAATCCTCACCTCTCCTCTTAGCCTAGCTTCCACTACTCTTATCCATATCTTCATGCTGTGGCTGATCAGCTTTATACCTCTGGAAGAGCAAGAAGCAAGAACGAGAGCTCAAAATGAATGCAATGAGAGAACAGACCAGAGGAAATAAGTCAAAATGACGCAGTGAAAGGTGTAAATTGGTACTAGCAAACAAGGGGGGAGGGGCGGAGTGACCGCAGAAGTGAGCAATGAGAGATACAGAAAGACGGCATGAATACAAAGGAGTGAAATCGCAAGCTTGAGACAACAAGAGTCTTATTGATCTTCAAAAAGAGAGAAAAATAATCAAAAGAACACCCCCCCACCCCACACACACAGAGATAAAGTGAGTGAGGGAGGAGCAGAAGAAGGCTGACCTCCAGTGGTGACTGCTGTGCAAGAGCCAATTCCATTTGCAGAGACCCTGAGCTGCTCTGGTTCAGCCGGTAGGCACCGGACAGCGAGACGGAATCCCTGTAGGAGATGAAGGAGAGAAATGGTCAGAGGGAAGTGGAAAAGGAAAGGTGAGAGAGGAAAACAGATGCAGGGAGAAGAGGGTTAACGAGATAGAACAGATAAGGAGGGGGCATAAATAGAAAGTGAGAGAGGGTTTAACCATTCAATGGGAAAAAACTAAAAGGAAGATATCCCTCTGCCATAACCACTTAAAGATTCATAGGAGTTGTTGCTTATGAATGAATCCCAACAGACAAACCTAGAATAAGACTTGTTGCCATACTCTCACACAACACATCCACAGAACCCAAAGTGTTGAGATGGAAACCCCTAATTAAGAGTCATTCCTCTAAATAGGATAATTTATCAGGAATTATACAATTCATAGAGAAATCAAACAAATCCTCAATTTGCTGGAGACCCTCTGAAAAGCTCCTGGAAGACCTTTCAGGGCTCCCCATGAACTTTACTTTGAGAACCACTGCCAGATTTCTGCACATACAGGCAAAACACATGCATAAACAATGTGTAGGTTGTTCAATTCACAGTATTAGAGGATACTTATGATGAAAAAGGCAGCTTTTGTCAGCTGAATGGGGAGTGTAAAATCTAATGTGGAGTTTGAATCACAACTGATGACATCGGAAAAGGATCTCGTCAAGCCTCAGAATGTTGAGTTTTTAAGCCCACGTGAGTTTCAAGTATAAAATGCAGATTTGCTCCATAGAAGGCAGATTTGGACAGATCCCCCATGTTTAAAAAGATGGGGGTATGTTAACTAAACCATACTTGGCAATGTGGAAAAATACATTTACATTTCTGAACTTAAAACTTTCTGTGGGTCTGCCAAACTGCAGAATGACTCTAGGTTACCCCCTATCCCATCAGAGAGTTTTAGGTAAGCTGCTGTGTTCACGGTGAAATCTACTAGTAAATATGAATCTTTTATTGAAGTCCTCTTTGCAGACATTATAAAGAAAATAAGTTGAATGTCAGTGGTGTACTCACCCAGCCATTTCTGGGTACATCATCTTTATCTGGTTCTCCAGCTTTGCCTTGTCGGCTCTTAGCAGCTGAAATAAATGACACCAGATACCATGAAACATAGCCATTAGGTCAAGTCAAGTCATGTTTAACCCATTTTATATACCCCATTATCACAACTGGAAAATGTGCCTCAGTGGACTTTACATCAACACAACATCTTTTCCTTAGACCCTCACATCAGATAAGGAACAACTCTCTTAAAAACCCCTTTAACAGGGAGAAAAATGGGAAGAAGCCTTTAACGGACCAGAATCCTGCAAATGCATTTAGCATCGACTTCCAATTTGTGTCAGTGGAAATATTCAGCAAATATATTATCTTATTTTGTAATAATAACCACCCAATTTGATTTTATGACACTTATTTTTCTTACTTTTTTTTGGTAATTTGTTCACTAGTGGGATAACGCATTAATTTTGTCACTTTAAAAAGTCACTATTGACACCATAACCTGGATGCACAGTCTAAAGGCAACTGCTGATTACAAGGCTGGTTTCTGCTTAGTTTCATATGACTCGTTTAAGTGTTATTTGTTATTCTGTAAGAATAATGGTTATTTTTCCACAAATGTTGTATCTCCCAGTTTAGAATGAAACTGCAAGTTCCTCTGCTGCTCAACAGATTAATGGGCCTAATGTTTTTTGGACTGGATGCCAAATAGCCACCATATCCAGTACAGGTCATAGTCCCATCTCCACTTTATAATTTAAAGTGCATCGGAGAATCACCTCTGTGACTGAGGAGTATTCCTCCACTGCAGACTTCAGCTCCTCCATCTGTCTGCTCTTCTGTGGAGGAAGATGAACAACAAGTCATATTTGAATGGCAGAGAGACAATGACTTAATGAGGCTATTAGAGGGCTAAGAAGTACATAAATCAATATTTTCTAAATTGATTTAAGAAATATACTAAATCAATTATTTTTAGCATACCAGAGTCTGATATTAGAGGCTTTCTCTTTGGGCCCAGTGCATCAGATCGCATACCATTAGGCCTCACCCTGACCTTATGGACACTCAGTGTCACTTTGTTAGATTGAAGAAAGACAGTGAGTGCTTTCCACCATGGGATCAATAAGGTAAATGATGTCAATAAACATCAAAACAGGGGCCTTTCAAACTTAGACCATTATACGATTGGATACAACATACTAACTACAGTATACCATGTGGTCCATTATAATAAAACTAGACAAACAATGTAGTTTATGGATTTGAGGGAACAGGCTCTGCTTCAGGGTTAATATGATGCCAAGTTATATCCAGTTCACTTATAGAGCACTTCCAAAAGGTAATCAAATTGGCTGGCAGTAAAGCAAAAAGACAGAATTACATGAGATGAGGTCAATCAAAAGTAATAATATCAGGACAAGGCGCCAACCTCAAGTATCACACTGTCCTTTTCACTTATGATGACATCAAATGAGTGGATGTGAACCTGAATAAAGGAAACACACAAGACGGGATTACTACATAACAGAGCAGTCTGGTACTAACAGCATACAATCTATACCACGCAGAGCAAATACAAAGACGATTTTAATGCTAACTATCAGAATTACAATAATCCCACAGACAATGTAACCAGGGCTTGATTACAAAGGGACACAATTAAGGGTGCTATGTGTTCAGAATATAAAAATGAAGTATCTGACAGATGAACTCAATGTACTGTACTCGATGCAGTTTGTGCTCCTTTGTTATAACCTATTTTTCATTCATCCTAATATCCAGGTGACATTGACTGAACCCCCCCTCCCATTTGGAACAATTCTCCAGACATAGACACTATTAGGCACAGAGTTGCCAATTCTCCCAGATGTGGCATGAGCCTTTCAGGCTCTGACTCAAGTCCTCATGACACCAATGCAAATCACATGCCAAAACCCTGCAACAGTAATAGAGATAATGAGGCTAACGGAAAAGCCTTTCTGGTATAGTCATAGTTAAACCAAGTGAATGACTGACTCTAGAAGACATCCGAGTTTCCCAAAATTGGGCTTTCCCTAGTGATACAACTTAAATTACTCTATGACTGGTGCTTGATGCTTATCTCAGTGTTGAATATATGCTAGCTAGCTTATAGCTGTCTAATGTTATCTGTATGGCAGAAAGAAGAACGAAAGTATACATGCATGTGTGCCAAATCTCACTCTGGTAAATAACCCAAGTTGTCAACTCTGATATATAAAAGGCAATGCCTTTCAATCAGTGTAACATCCTGGGCAAACGGCCCAAAAATGAAGTAGTGCAACACTACTCACTTTGCTGTAGCCTAGGCTAAATTTAGAGGTTTGCAGGTCAGGTCCAGGTGATTAATTAATGCATATTTGAGCAGGTCAAGTAGGGTGGATTGGCATTTGTTAACGGTCGGGCAGGCCCAGGTATTAAAAAAGATCCCTAACCACTGCATCACTACCAGCCAGTTAAACTCAAATGAACAAAATGTATATGCATGTATAATTTAGACCCTACTCCTAATTTTTTTTGAGATATCATTAACTATTTTCAAATCACGAGTTCATATTTCCTCCAGTGTACACATCATTAGCTTTGAAGAGTCATTGGCAGATGGTAAAGACGTGAAGACACCAGGGAAACTAGAGAATAAGAAACAATGTAGCATGGGTGATACAGCACAACTCTCACATGTGTCTTTTGATGGCATATTCTAATGCTTTGTCCACACATACATGGGTATTTTGGAAATGGAATATGAAGATATACCAAAGCTATGCAATTAGGCAAGTCAATGACACAAAAACTGCTTTTTGGTCACGGAAGAAAGACCTTTTGGAAAACTCCTTCCAGGATGCAGATTTTCAGAAAATCCATTTTCAGTGATATCAGTTTTCAGCGGCATAGCCTAGTGGGTAGAGCGGAAGTCTGGCAATCGGAAGGTTACAGGATCAATCCCCGATCCTACATATAGCATGTTGAGCTTGAGCAAAGCAATGAACCCCTAACTGCTCACTTGATGTACGTCGCTCTGGATAAGAGCGTCTGCTGAATCCCTGTAATGTACCTACACGACTGTAAAGGTC
>OMLC01055760.1:0-7500 GCA_900302585.1 Regalecus glesne
GTAGTAGAAGTAGTAGTAGTAGTAGTAGAAGTAGTAGTAATAGTATAGTAGTAGTAGTAGTAGTAGTAGTAGTAGTAGTAGTAGTAGCAGTAGTAGTAGTAGTAGTGTGGTAGTAGTATTAGTAGTATTAGTTATTGTAGTAGTAGTAGTAGTAGTAGTAGTAGTAGTGTGGTAGTAGTATTAGTAGTATTAGTTATTGTAGTAGTATTAGTAGTAGTAGTAGTAGTAGTAGTAGGGGTGGTAGTAGTGGTAGTGGTAGTAGTAGTAGTGTGGTAGTAGTAGTAGTGTGGTAGTAGTAGTAGTAGTAGTAGTAGTAGTGGTAGTAGTAGTAGTAGTGTGGTAGTAGTATTAGTAGTATTAGTTATTGTAGTAGTAGTAGTAGTAGTGTGGTAGTAGTATTAGTAGTATTAGTTATTGTAGTAGTAGTAGTAGTAGTGTGGTAGTAGTATTAGTAGTATTAGTTATTGTAGTAGTAGTAGTAGTAGTGTGGTAGTAGTATTAGTAGTATTAGTTATTGTAGTAGTAGTAGCAGTAGTAGTAGTAGTAATAGTATAGTAGTAGTATTAGTAGTATTAGTATTAGTAGTAGTGTGATAGTAGTATTAGTAGTAGTAGTAGTAGTAGTATTAGTTATTGTAGTAGTAGTTTTACAACCTGCTCTCAAGTCGCAGGTCGGAGACCTTTCTATCAATTGTGTTCATTTCAGCTTCATGTGTTGTGCGTCATGCTGTGTTTTGGATGCATGTATTCTCTTTTGGCCCCACATGTCCCTTTGCCTCCCGGAAACCCGGGAAGGGTCTGGAGTTGTCAGACTGTTCTAGAAGGGCTGGGACAGGTGGTAAACGTCCGGCTCCATGTTGCCTGAGGCTCATAAACCAACCTAAGAAGCTTCGCGAGTGGAGAGACCTTACTGAGGTTAAGTGGACGACAAAACTCCAGATGACAGAAAGTGGGAGGTAAGAAGATTAAGGTGGGCTGTGTCCGTGCATTCTGTGCCGGTCCTCTGGCTGGGAATGCCATTTAAACCCTGTGAGGATGAACAACATGTGAGTTGTACACAGTGCAGAGGGCCTGCAGGGGGTCTGTCATAGCAGGGAGGGGAGTAAGCTCAACAGAATACTTAGCAGTCTGGGTCACTTTTCTCTGTGTATCCAGGTCCAGATTGGTGTGTTTTCCACAAGTAGCTCAGGAGGTGGGACGGTTGTCTAGTAATCACAAGATTAGTGCTGGGTGATCCCCGGGTCCTTCAGAAAGTGTGTCAGAGGGTCTTTGGACAAGGCAATGAACCCCTAACTGTTTTTACAGTCAAGTTCACCGTGTATTTAGAACTTTTTTTGGTCTATTTCCCTATCTTCATTTTCTCTTCTGCCCCTCTTCTCATGTGACAGAGCAAATGTCCCAGTCTAATAATAGCCCAGAGGGGGTAAGGGGGCAGTAGGCGGGGTTGATGGACATGAGGGATATGGCGGAACACAAACCTCAGGTTTTGATCATCTCCCCTCAGCGGATGAGCATGGAGACATTTCTATACGTCTCAGCCATGTAGATGTATAAGGAAAGCTAGGGGATCAGATGTCTAGCGTTCGAGAGCTAGCCAGTTAGCTTCTGTGTTGAGTCAAGAGGATGGCCCAAGACAGAAGAGCTAAGGCATCAGGCCAGGACTCTGCAGTCTGCACCCATCTTCCGGCCAGTGGCCCCTCTGTCAGGGATGAGGATGAGCACATCTGTGACCAGGAGGAACGCTGCTTTGAACGGGGAGTCATGCTCTAACTGACCAATCAGAATCGAGTACTCAGCTCAGCCCTAATCCCATGTGTCACTTGGTTGCGACGTTCTGCTGTGCTTGAGTTGGAAGCTTTGCAGATGTCAGATGTGTTGGATTTGCTGTGGTAAACCCGAATTCTTTGCCTCTGTTGTTTTCTTTTTCTTTTCCCATCCAGAGCTCCTCCGCCGACCAAGGGCAAGGCTACAGCCTTCCGGTCCCAGAAGGAGATGTTTGACAAGATGGAGGAGTCTTACAAGTTCTGTGCCGCCTGTGAGAAGCGGTCGAATCAGCTTCCAAGCTCACAGTCCCTGAAGCGCTGTGTCAGGTAGATTAAACAAGATGTATTTCCCTTATTGGAAGATTGCTCGATCGATCCCCTGTTCCTCCAGATAGCATGCCAAAGTGCCCTTGAGCAAGACAATGAACCACTAACTGCTTGGGACAACATACACAAATTAGCCTGGTGGCTAAACCTGGTGTATTTATATTCTAAATGTGTATTGATATACATTGTCCCTGTAAAGGCTATTATTATTTTTATTTTTTATTTTTTTTATTTTTTTATGTGTGGTGGTGGTGACCTCTCACCCGGACAGTCATTTTATTTTTGGATGTGTCTTTGTCCAGATGTCTGAATGTGTACTACTGTTGTAAAGAATGCCAGAAGGCCGACTGGTCCAAACACAAGAAGTTCTGCTCTCAGCTGCGACAGGTGGCCATCGACAGAGTGGTGGAGTGGCTTGTGTTTAAAGGTAAAGGTTTGTGTGGGAGGGTGTGGGCGGACCTCCAACAACACAACTGAGAGTAATGAGCCTCAGCATCATGCCGAGTTGCGCAACATCACATATGCCTCCGTTTAAAAGTGGGTTCACAAAGTGTTGCGCAAGTAAAAGAACAGTGAGATGAGCACCAATGCAAAAACCCGACAGGACAGAAAAAGTAAAAGAATAGAAACGGCATCAAAACTGCATTTTGTAGACTCTGAATTTAGACGTTGAGAATATGAAGCCTCACATTTTTCATCCAGATGCAGCTACAGTGATGAGGCCTGTGGTGCTATTTAGTGTAAAGCACATTTTGCAGACTCCACATGGGCGTTTTGGAGATCCACGTATGCATGTCCATCACAAAAACAATATAAAATGCTCATTTTTTTGTGATATGATAAAATCTGAAGAGGTAACCGGCAATGCTAATGGCAGTGCCACCACTGAGGCATTGACTTAGGTTGACGATGCATAGATGGATGGAAAATGCAATACTGCGTGCTTAACGGTGTCAGGGTGCACAGATTAAAAGGTCGGTCATGATGAAAGAAATCAGAACAAACACAGGATGTAGAGAAGGTGAAAGTAACAGAGGAAATCAATGATCAACCAAACTTAAGAGTGTCTTAAAGAATAAGTAAATATGACAGAACGTGTATTTTGTATGGAAACGTAAGCTCCTCTCTCCGTCATGTCACCAGGTGACCTGCCGTTCCCCACAGAGAAATGGTCAAAGCCCCAGTCGGACATCAAGAGCTGGGATGACTGGTTGGCCATGCAGGGAGACCTCTCGCCCCGCCTCCAGCCCGTCCTAACTGGTGCCAACATGAAGGGGCTGTGGTCCAACGCTGGCAGGCCTCAGCCAGAAGATGAAGAGCTCAAACAGTCGCTGTGGAGAGTCTCCAGTGAGTTCCTGTCCAGGCCGATGACCATCGCATGGGGCCTCAGGCTCTTTGGGCTCGACCCTCACTCCAGACCGCTCACCATCCACCTGGTGGGAGCAGGCCGGATTGAGACCTTGGGAGCTCGGCTGACCGACTACGACGAGCTGAACCGCATGTTCCCCGGCCACCAGGGCCTGGAGGTGGTGATGGTGGGACCAGAGGTGATGAAGGGCCCCATCATGAGGCCTCCTCTCAGAGCCTTCGGCCCCAAGCAGAGGGTCTACATTAGTGCCTACAAGGGCCTCTACCACCAGTTCTGGGAGGAGCTGGTGGAGACGGGGGAGGCGGTGAGGCCGGATCTGGTGGTCGGCTTTCATCCTGGTGAGAACTACAGAAATCCTGCATTGATTTTACATGTACATTTCCTCACATATCAAGTACCATCCATCCGTCCGTCCATCCATCCATCCATCCGTCCATCCATCCATCCATCCATCCATCCATCCATCCATCCATCCATCCATCCATCCATCCATCCATCCATCCATCCATCCATCCTTTGTTAGCCACTTATCAAAAGTTGGGTCATGAAGTCATGCTGGAGCCTATCCCAGTGCTCATTGGGGGAAAGACAGGGCAACACCGTGGACAGGTCTCCACTCCATAGCAGGATTTGAGCAGTCAGGGGTTCAGTGCCTTGCTCAAGGTGCAAGTAGCCAATAAAAGAGAAGTGTGAGTGTTACCAACTGGCCTCATGGAACACTACATGGTGATCTTGTCATAGTAGTGCTTGTTGAATTAGTCAGAGCAGGACATGTCATGCAGCTTGAAAGGCAGCTTTTCCCCATCCTCTCACCAAACCCTCTGGTTCTCTCTGTTTTCCCTGAATCTCTCTTGCTGACCAGGTTTTGATGCCAGTCAAGGCCTGGATCAGGGTTGGCTCCCCACGTTGCTGCTGTTAAGAGACTATGACATCCCGTCCCTCTTCACCGCTCTCAGGTGCGCCAGACTTTACAGATGACATTCTCACAATCATATGGATCTACGTAGAGTTAACTTCCTCAAGGAAACCACCCGCTGAGGGGCAAGTGCTCAGTGAACACGGAGTGAAGTCATCCAGTAATTCAAGAGACTTCTTTCAGTCTTGGGCAGTACTAGCCTGCTTTATGCTTCACACAATCATCAGCTGCCAAGACTGGACTTGGCTTATTGGACCGCAGATTACACAACTCAACGGACCATTTTAAAAGACAACCACAGATAATTGACAGGTTTTCTTTTGAGATTGAACCCTCACCTCTCCTGCCTCGTCACCATGCTAACACACCGCTTAGCGGCTGCTGTGTGACCTCACAGCGTGTCTAAAACGTAAGCTAACACAGGGCGTCAACGCTATTTGCATTAAGTGAGCACAAGCACATGGAGGTATGCAAACACACCAGCCATCTGTAGAAGAGTTCAGCTCTATTAGTTAGCCAAGCCCTTGTGGTTGAGGCATGTTGATTATGAACCATGTCCCACATACTGTTCGGATAACATCTGTTGCTTCCTTCTCCACAGTGAGACAGAGATGGCCTACTCCCTGCAGATCCTGCTGGAGCTGGAGATGGACATGAAGGGGAGCGGGCAAAACCCCTTCGCCTCGCTGAAGCCAGAGGTGGTGGGCTCGTGTCCCAATGTGCCGGCCGTCCTCTGCAACTCCCACTACTTCTGCTTCCAGGGGCTCCTGGAGACCGTTGAGTTTGAGGAGCCAGAGGATGACTGAGCAGAGTGAGGGAAGCGACTGTTCCCACAGTAATGGACCGGTCGCCGCCACGGAATCCAGATGTGATGAGGATGAAGAGCAGTTTTGTGTTTGTCAATTTTAAATGAGCCAACACTTGTTTCTCAATAGTCAAGCAGCTTAAGGATTTAATTATGATAATGATGATAATAATGATATGCAACAGTTTGAATTAGGCCAAAGAAATCTGACTGAATGGTTGAGTATTTCTGTACAGATCAGCTTGCCTCGACTTTTCTGGAATATATCTTGGCTTCATGCCCAAGAACACTTTAACAGGCTGGATGTTTCCCAACACAAGGTGTCTCAACGTTACGCCCAGCATCTCTTTTCTCTTCCCTGTCTCTGACTTTGCCTCTCTCGTTTCCTACGTATCTGTCACTCATTATCACATATGGCCAACTGCATCTATTATCTAAGCTTTGAGGAATTGAGCTGTCAGAGTCTTCAGATTTGAGTTTGTTGTCTCAGAGGTGTTACTGTGTTGGCACAGGTTGATAAGAATCTACCTGTTATGCAGATGTCACCTCAAACGACACGCCTATGAGAGGCCCAACAAAAGAGAACCAAAGCTTACCTCAGTTAAACAAAGGGATCTGGTTGTTCTGGTCACAAAAATATGGAATTTTTTAAAATTCACGCTGCACCCATGAAACTGTCATATCTCTCAAGTTCAAAGTTCACGTCAAAGGGCACATTTTAACAGTGTGATTTTATTTCCCTTTACTGGTTTCAAATCCATCTGTGGTGTGCAATGTCTCGTTTCTTTACAATAAAAAATACAACAAAATATTTTCAGTTTAGAGAAATAGCCACTTAACGTGAACCTTTTTATTTTAACATTCACTTGCCAAAGTCTGATCCATAGATCTAATCTAACTTTGGCTTTAGAGTTAGATTTAATGCCATGCTGCACACCATAACTTGAGCAGACTGAGCAGCTGCAGTTCAAATCTTCAAAATGAAATACCCTCCTCTCTGTTGCTTATAGATCAGACATGATTTACACTTCATCTACATCTAAATCCTAGAGATGATAGTAATAAAGATGCAATAAAAAACAATAAAGTCTTTATTATCGCTATGGGATGATAATAAAGCCTTGGGAACTGGGAACTTATGTGTTTCCGGGGAAGATAAACAAGAGAGCACAAAGCGGAAGTTGCTGTCAACTCTGGTTTGCTGGCACCTCTGTCCCACAACAAGCCTGAGCGACTCAATTCGCTGCTCTTCTCAAGTCAATTCTGGAGGAAGCCGTCGCCTTGCTCGAACTGTACCTAGTTGTGATGATCATCTCGTTTTCCTGGGCTATTTATTTCATATTTGTTTCGAAACCCGTGCTGGGGAAAAGTTAGCTAGCTCCGTGGCTAGTTTTAGCCTGGTCTCCAATGAGAAGGGGCATTCAGATGTCTACCGTCATCGACCTGCTCTAGAGAGGAGATAAAGCACGTCCCAAATGGATTTCTCTAAATTCCTGGACGAAGATTTTGATGTAAAGGACTGGGTCAATGGCGCCTTCAAGGTAGTTCAGAAGGATGCGCCGGGGAAGGCAGACGCACACGCAGCCACACTCGTCATGAAACTCCAACTGTTCATCCAGGAGGTCAACAATGCTATTGAGGGTCAGTACTTTTAAAATACCGTTTAAATAAAATAGTTTAGAGTTTATTCTTGTATCGTAGTGTTTGCTGCAGCTCCAGTCGACTAATGCATCAGTAAGGACAAACCCCTATTTATTAGTCCCTTCGTTTGTTAGAGAAACTCTTGAGAGGATTAGATATCTCTCAACGAGACCATCATAGGGCAGAATACATTGTAAAGCAAATTTTTTGACACCTTTCCCTCCATTAGTTAGTCTTTATTCCTCACACTAAGAGAGACTGTCACATATCAAGGTTATCGATGAGGTTGTCTGCATTGTCTCTGACAGTCTCAATCTCCTTACTGAGCGTGCCTTGGGAACAAATGGGGCTTAGAGCAATAAATCACCCTCATTGTATCATTATGCTTTCCTCATAACTGAGACTGAAAATGTGCTCTTCTGTGCAGAGAGCAGTCACCAGGCTCTCCAGAATATGCCCAGAGTGCTGCGAGATGTGGAGGCCTTGAAACAAGAGGCATCCTTCCTGAAGGAGCAGATGGTCCTGGTGAAAGAGGACATCAAGAAGTTTGAGCAGGATACAGTTCAGTCAATGCAGGTTAGGGAGGCCTTATCTGTCAGGCCGGATACTAATAAGTTGCCAAATGTGTCCTCCTTTCAATTTTAATCAAATCCTGATATGCGTGTAGTGCAAGACATAAA
>OMLC01055761.1:0-20000 GCA_900302585.1 Regalecus glesne
GTCTGGCTGGACCAAGTCCACAGTAGACCTGGAGTGGATTCCACCTCTGAAGGATGGAGGCTCAAAGATTATGGGTTACTGGGTGGAGTACAAAGAAGAAGGCACTGAGAAGTGGATCAAGGTGAAGATGGAAAGGGGACTGGGAAATCTTTGCGCCAAGAGCTTTTCATTATGTTACGTAAATCAAAGGGCTTCTAGTTGCAAATGTATTCAGCAGATAGAAAATCAGAATGTTTCATATTTGCAGAGCTTTAGTAATTGGAAATTTGAGTAAAATTAAGGTTAATTCATGCTCAAAAGGCAGGATTTTTTTCAAGTTGTATATTCTATGTAGTTTATATGTGCACTCCTTCAGCTTCACCCATCTGCAATAGATTTTGTGATTGCCGCAGCAAATCATACTCAATTATATTTGCTAATTATTTTTTATTGTCTAGTGATTGGTCAAGCAAATGGAGCAGTCATAACTGGTTATCTTTGCATCCATCCATCTATCTATCTATCTTTTCATGTATTTATCCATACTTTCATTCATCCATCTATCTATTTATTTTATTAATCTTTTTATTCTTCCTGCATTTTTTGGATCACATTTTAATTTTACAGATGGCCACATCATTCCAATTTTACCCATGTAAAGCATATGTGTCATGGTAGCTTTTTTTAAGATAAGATGTTATTTCTTCATTAGTCCCACAGGGGGAATTTTACGACGTTACAGCAGCAAAGTAGAAAGTAAAACTAGCATAATGTCTTGATGCATGATCCATAATCCAGGCAGGGAAATCACAAAAAAGGTGAATCGGTTCAACTGATTCAGAAGTTTATTTAGAAACTTTCGTCGCACAAACAGGTGACTTCTTCAGTCTGAAGATGTCACCTCCTGGAATGGTGAGGATGTTACATCCTCACCATTCCTCTGTCTCCCCTCTTATCCATTCATATGTATTCTGTTTTGCTCCTACTGACTTTCATACCTCTTCTCTCCATTGCAAACCTTCACCTCTCCACACTCAACTACACCTGCTCCCTATTCTCACTTCTGATCAGGGCCCATCCTTGATGTAACCCCACCTCCACCTTGAACCCGTCCATCATCTTCACATGTGACTTTTTTCAGGAAATGCTGATTTGTCCTGTGTTGCTTTTTTTTTGTCGACAGGCCAAGGAAACGGAGATCAGAGGCACCAGGTTTGTGATCACAAATCTAAAGACTGGAGGGCTCTACAAGTTCAGAGTCACAGCCTTTAATGCTGCTGGAAACAGTGAACCTGGCGAGATTCCTGAAGCCCTGGAGGTCAAAGACAGAATCAGTGAGTCTGTCTTCTCACAGTTCTGAAAAAAGACACCAGATGAATGTCAGTCTTTAAACAATAGGGTCTTTGGTGTAGAGGCTGATGAACAGAATATTGTTCTTTGTCCCTCCTGCAGTTGCTCCTGATGTGGACTTGGATGCCTCAGTGAAGGAGAGGATGGTTGTCCATGCTGGAGGAGTGATCCGAATTATTGCTTACGTGTCTGGTCAACCTGCTCCAGAGGTAACCTGGAACAGAGATGGATCAGGTCTGCCTGATGAGGCCACGGTAGAAACAACAGCTATCAGTTCCTCACTGGTCATCAGACCATGCACCAGGAGGCACCAGGGAGTTTACTCTCTAACTGCCAAGAATGCTGCAGGAGAGAAGAAGAGGAACATTACTGTGGAAGTGCTGAGTAAGTCATTCTGTTTTGCTAGCTGTCGGATATTCATTGAAAAAGAAAATGTTAACACTACACCACAGAAGCTTAATATCATGTTCAGGCTCAACTTATTCTCATGTGTATTAGATTACAATGAAATTATTGTGCTCTGCTGACACTCTGCCTCAGCACAAGGGACAAAAGGACAAATGACACAAGCACACCGCCCCTCAAAACAGAATAATTTTACCAAACATGTTCACATTAAACTGGTTTAAATTGACCTAAGTGTATATATCTCTAAATATAAATCATATCATCCAAAAAAACAACTAGAAAGCAATTTGGACATGGAAGTGCTGATATAGCTAACCCTTGTCATTTACCTGGAGCTCATCTGTGTTGTTTCTTAGATGTCCCTGGGCCTGTGGGTATCCCCTTCACTGCTGCAAACCTGTCCAGTGACTCCTGCAAGCTCAATTGGTTCTTCCCTGAAGATGATGGTGGCTCTGCTATCACCAACTACGTCATTGAGAAGCGCGAGGCTGAGCGCAAGGCCTGGACCTCCCTGTCCTTCACCGTTAACAGACAAAGTGCTGTGGCTCAGGGACTTACTGTAGGCAAGGGATACTTCTTCAGAGTGGCAGCAGAAAACTCTATCGGCCTGGGACCCTTCATTGAAACAGCTGCTGAGCTTGTTATCAAGGATCCTATCAGTAAGTCTGTTCTGCTTAAATGAAAGCTGTAGCTCCATCTGAAAAAAGTGCATGTCTGACATGAGAGCTGATTGCTTGATATCAACAAGCAAGGTCACTTTTCTAAGTTTACGGACTAACCAAATTTTCCATAAAATAGAATAGAATGTCTTATTTACTGACCTATTTACTTTATAATTATACAAGAAAATATGATGAGTAACATTAAAAATGATAAAGTTCAAGTATAAAAATTATACTTGAACTGGCCTGACTCAGGTAGAACTGGCTCATAGCAGGTTCCTGCTCTGCAGCATGTACAAAAAAGAAGCACATCATGATAGGAAATAAAAACAAAGACCGCAGAAGCAAAATAGCAGCAAACATTAACAGCTGTTCCAGGCAGTGCAGAGGGGAGGGCTTAGATGGGGCAAGTAAGATGCTCTATATGAGTTGAATCTGGTAGCAGGTTGTCCTTCTTTCAGATAGTGTTATATCTCCGTTTAAGTGTATCGTAAAGGGTTGTCTTCCTGTGTGCATGCTCAATATTCCAGGTAAAGAAATCACAAAAAAACTTGAATCAGTTCATCTGGATACAGTGTTTTTTGAGAGAGACGTCTCATCTCTCATACAGGAGACATCTTCAGTCTAAGCTGACTGCTGTATCTCAATCCTGATAAACAACACAGCTGTTATAACACCCAAACTAACCATGGCTTCATATGCAAGCTGGTCGTTGACTGCACATTCAGTGGTAATGAGTACTATTCACAGAGGACTGGAGAAATAGATAAGATGGGATATTCCTTTATTGGTCTCATGAGGGCAACTTTACAGTGTTATAGTAACAAAGTGAAAATCAGAATGGGGCAGAAAAAAAGGTGCTACCACAGCACCATAAGATGGTGACTGATGTACTCTTACCCCCCCTCCCAACTCATGGATGCTTGACCCTCTCCACATAGAGACCCTCTTTAAACGCTATGTACAGACAAACTGATTCAATCTTGTTTTATGATGTAATGGAGGTCGTTGGTGGAGTGTAATATGGGGTCTCGATCCAGGGTTTGGGGTATGTGTGAAAAAGTGATCTCTGACCATAGTGGCTTTTGGAAGCTGGTACTGGACTAAGAGCATGTGGGATTGATCCAGTGATGGATTCCTGACTTGTATAATAATAATAATAATAATAATAATAATAATAATAATAATAATAATGATTCCCTTATCAGTATAGCGTCTTGCAAGGAGAGCAGTGGGTGTTGGAGCAGAGTTATCCTTTTGGATCTGAGAGTAAAATCTAAAAGCCAGATATTTTTAAAGTAAGAGCATTAGAATGTAGAAGTATAGGGCAGGGGTGTGTCCAAGTGGGAAGGTTGCCTTGGGTTGTATAAACTTTATTGCAGAGTCTTGCTATTGGTTCAACAGTTTCCTTGGTGAGGTGTTGTTGAGGACCAGATTGGGAGACATTATGATTTTGTTAAGAGAATGATTCCATGTAGATACGTGTCTGAGATAGTATCGATGAGATATGGTCTGATCTTGTAATGAACATATTCTTTGTATGAAATACAAGAATCTCAATAAGTGTCATCAGATGAATAACCATGATCTGTCTAATCGTCCCCTAGCTGTTCCAGATCGCCCAGAAGACCTGGAGGTCACTGGAGTTACCAAAGACTACGTCAGTGTCACCTGGAAGCCTCCTAAATTTGACGGTGGCTCCGAGGTCACCATGTACATCCTGGAAGCTCGAATGATTGGAAAGGATAAGTTCACCAGACTGACCAAGGAAAAGCTTATGGAGAGGAGATACACATTTGATGGTCTGAGGGAGGGAGATACCTATGAGTTCAGAGTCATGGCAGTCAATGAGATTGGACCCAGCAAGCCCTCCTTTTCCACCAAGCCTATTACATGCAAAGATGAACTGGGTAAACATTTTAATTGGTTCAGCTCTAACATGTTGAATTTAAATGATCCTCTTGTTGTGACTCAGCTGACTTCATTCTCCTTTTGTCATTTCCAGAGCCCCCAACTATTGAACTGGATTTCCGTGATAAGATTATCATCCGTGTTGGTGAGAGTTGCCTGCTTCAGGGCCGGTACACGGGCAAGCCATCTCCCTCCATCATGTGGTACCGGGACGATGATGAACTGAAGGCTGACCAGCACGTTATGTTTAAGAACACTCTGACCACCATGTCCCTGGGTTTGATGAAGGCAAAGCGTGAGCACAGTGGGAAGTATGTGGTGATGGTAGAGAACAGTACAGGATCCAGGAAGGGCGTCTGCAACGTTACTGTTGTTGGTAGGTGATCCAGTAGAAAATGGTAGATCTGAGCCTTACTCATTGTCCAAGCAGAATACACAGAATTTTCAATCCATCCTCGGTGACATACACTACAATGACAATGATTTTGAACTACAGTTACAATTTCTATAAGTGCAATTTGACTTTGGTCATGAAAAGTTCATGATTATGAAGTTAAAATCTAAATGTCAATCCCCCCATACACAGACCGTCCCACTCCTCCTGTGGGTCCTGTAGTGTTTGAGGAAGTGCACAGGGAGTACATGGTGATCTCCTGGAAACCTCCACTGGACAATGGAGGAACTGAGATCTCAAATTATATCATCGAGAAGAGGGACACCAACAGAGACATGTGGACCACCGTCACTTCAGCCTCCACCAAAACCACATGCAAGGTGGGCCTATGAGATGTGTTGGTTCTTTTCTGGCTAGCTGTTGTGTCTGGAGCCACATCTAGTCCAAAAGTTGATGGTTTGCAGACTGGATTTGTGCTCAGTGCATCCAGAAATGTGTAAGAATGTTTGTCTTGTCATGTGTCCTCCAGATTCCAAAGCTGACTGAGGGCAGAGAGTACATTATGAGGATCTCTGCTGAGAACATGTATGGTATCAGTGATGCATTGGAATCAGAGGAGATGAGAGCCAAGGATCTCTTCCGTATGTTCTACTTACTACTTCGGTTTTCACTCCAAATGATTCAAAAAATTATGTTGCGTACTCGTGTATTTATCAGCCTGTGTGTTGTGTCATGTGAATCCCTAATTTGGTTTTTACCTTTTATTCACTTTTAGTTTGTTCCTTTTTTCTTAATTTCTTCCCCTTTTAAGCCCAATTTACCATGTATGACTCTGTTCTCATAATTTCCCTCTACTGCACAAGCCTGTGACAGAGGCAAAACTGGATTTCCAACTTGGTTTTGAACTGAGCCTCAGTATTGAAACACTAGCATTTCAGTCTGTTGCACCACAGTAATTTACATTCTAGCCATGCTGACTTGGGTAGCTTAAAAGTACTTCTGCTGATATGCTCTTTCCAATGCTTCTTTTTCTCACTAGGAGTACCAGAGGCCCCTGACATGCCAGCTGTCAGAGAGGTGTACGCCACCAATGCCCTGGTGTTGTGGAATAGACCTCGTGATGGAGGCAAACCCATTACCAACTATATCCTGGAGAAGAAGGAGGTCTCTGCCAAGAGGTGGTCCCGTGCAACCAGAGACCCTCTGTACCCAGCCACCCAGTTCAGAGTCCAGGATCTAACAGAAGGTTGCGAGTATGAGTTTAGGGTGATGGCTGAGAATGAGTTGGGAACTGGAGATCCCAGTATCCCATCCACACCTATTCTGGCCAAAGATCCTATTGGTGAGTCTGTTACCAGTGAATTGCCTTTCCTCTTTAGGGTATTTCCTAGATGTATTGCGGGAAGTCCAATTATTTTAACTAATGACAATCCATTATGATTCTTATGTATGCCCAATAGTCTAGGTAAGGAAATGACCGAAAAACTGAATCAGCTCATCTGGACACAGCATTCATTGAAAGAAACTTGACCACTCGCACAGGAGACATCTTTTTCATCTAGACAAAGATGTCTCCTGTGTGAGTGGTCAAGTTTCTTTCAATAAATATTGTGTCCTGATGAGCTGATTCAACTTCTATAAATCTCAATTATGCTCATGTTCAAAGAATGTGAACTTTCATTAATCCTCCATAACATTTTTAGCATGGTCAAACTTGTAGATTGGGCTGCACAATTTATGTTTTCAAACAAACCTTCCTGTTGTGCTCTTCTCAGTGCCTCCAAGTCCTCCAGTAACTCCCATGGCCTACGACAAGACCAAGGATTCCGTCAGTTTGAAATGGCAGATGCCTCGTCATGATGGCAAGGGCAAGATCCTTGGTTATCTGGTTGAGTACCAGAAGCCCGGTGCTGTGGAGTGGATGCAGGCTAATGAGTCTCCAGAGCAGTGCCCTGACCTCCACTATGTTGTGACAGGTCTGACTGATGGACAGGAATATGCCTTCAGGATCTATACTGTCAATGCTGCAGGCAAATCCGAGCCAGCCTATGTCAAGGAAAAGGTCAAAGTCCATGACAGACTGGGTGAGAGCTGGATTGCTCATTATTTATGAATAGTTTAAAATGAAATAGACTTAGATGGAAATGAGATGAGTGCTAGAAAAGGATCAAATTCAAACTGATTCATTACTATCTATGCTCTATCTATTGCATTTCTCCTCCCAAGTTAATGATTGTTGAACACAATAACCTTTTAGCTTATATAATATTAAGTACAATTTATCGAGCTTATTTGAAGGTAGGATTCAAATTTCTCCACACAGAGGAGCCTGAGCTGCTGCTGGATGCAAATATGTCCCGTGACCACCTGACCATGGTGGGCACTGACATCAGCCTGAGTGCTACAATCAGGGGTGTGCCAACTCCAACTGTCAGCTGGAAGAAGAACGATGGAGATGCCCCATCCCATGCCACCATTGCTGTCACTGCCACTGGGAGCAAACTCTTCATCCCCAAGTCTGTCCGTGGTGATTCTGGCAACTATACTATCACTGTGGAGAACCCGGCCGGAAAGAAATCAGCTACAGTCTCAGTCCTTGTCTTGAGTGAGTGAAGCCTCCACTGGAATAACGATTTTATATACTGCAGTCTCTCAGGAGTTACCATAGTAATATGCTACATCCACTGTGAGGGTATAATGCAATCTCTTAGGGATATGAAAGCTGGGGTCATTGACCTTTGCCTCAAAATTTACACATAGAACCGTTGATTCAAAATTGGAAATTCATTATTGAGTTTTGAAACTTGTTTTAAATTGTTACATTTTGATCAAAGCCCACTGCCTGAATTGAAAGTTAATTAAGCACAATGATGTAAGGTTCTATTTTAGTTGATGTAATTTTCTTTGTTTAATCTATGAAACGCTTGTTTCAACCAGACAAGCCATCTCCTCCCAGAGACCTGGTGATCTCTGAGGTGACCAGTGAGTCTGCCTACCTCACATGGAAAGCCCCTGAGGACAACGGAGGTGCTGTAATATCCCACTATGTGGTGGAGAAGAAGGATGTCGCCGCTGAGAGCTGGGTACCGGTCTCTGCAGCCAATAAGAAGCCAAGTCTGATGGCCATGTACCTTATGGAAGGCATCCAGTACCTTTTCAGAGTGGCTGCTGAAAACCAGTTTGGCAGAAGCAGCTATGTGGTAACCAAGACACCTATCAAGGCTGTCGATCCTCTCTGTGAGTAAACCTGAAAACGCTGACATTCTACTCAATACTGTCCACCGTAACGAAAAACTATATCATCTAGCTAATGGAACTATGACAACAAATAATAGCGAGAAACAGACACATTTAAATGCCAATATTTATCCCACTAAATAAACCATTCCCACTCAACTTTCAGATCCTCCTGGTCCACCTAAGAATCTGCACCACACTGATGCTGACAAGTCTGAGGTGTGGTTGGAATGGGAGTGGCCTGACCGCACTGGAGGAAGTGACATCACCGGCTTCATTGTTGAATACCAGGAAGATGGCCTGACTGACTGGGTCACCTTCAAGACTGTAACCAACAACCACTGTCATGTGACAAGCTTGACAGAGGGCAAGACCTACCGCTTCAGAGTCAAGGCTCAAAATGCCATTGGTGTGAGCCGTCCTGACACCAGTGTGCCTGTCTCTTGTCAGGAGAAAACACGTAAGAAACATGAGACAAATTCACATAATCATTGCAGTCGTTCACATTGACATTGTTTTCCTAAAGCAACTGGTCTATTATTACTAAGTTAGCATTTGATTCAAGAACATTCAGGTGTGTTATACCATCTTTATGCATGTTTGATGTACCAGGTAAGGAAATCGCCATTGAATCGGTTCATCACGACACAAGTTTTATTGAGGGAGACGTCTCGTCACATGTTCAGGTTACTTCTTCAGTCTGAGCTGACAGCAGCATCCCCACCCTCATAGACGGCAGTGGCATAACAGCCAAAAACAACCATGACTTTCACGTACATGTTGCTGTGGCCTTTGCGTTTCAATAGTAATGAGGACTATTCACAGAGGACTGGGGAATATTTGCAATCACGGCATTATAAGACGCCAACAGATGTACTCTCAGGCCACCGCCCCTATTCAAGGACGGTCGTTCCCTCTTCACATAAATGGCCTCCTTCACCCCCCTTTCAAACCAGCGTTCCTCCCTATCAAGGATGTGAACATCCTCATCTTTGACAGAGTGGAAAGTGAAAGTTAACAGGGTGGAAATGAAAATTGACACAGCCATCTCAAACTGTGAAGATGGGCGACATTTGATTGTGGATGCTCAGCATAAACTAATACATGAATAGTAAATGGACTCATTCTCATACAGCAGCGACCATCATGTCTCACATTTACCAAGCATGGGGGATTAGGGCCCTTTTCCTGATGCTCCACAGCAGGATCAAGACTGCTACACCTGACTTGGAGGCACATACCACCGCTGAGCCACCATAGTCCCATACTGATACGGATTCCAAATGTCTCCTTGTGGGACTGATAAAGGAATAAATAAATAAAATAAACCAATAAGGTCTGACTGTCATCATCCACTGGGACATAAACTAGGAGACCACCGAGCTGATAACATCCCCGTCAACACAGCAGTTGGGGGGGGCAGAAATCCCACATTAAAGAAACCCTGGTTATTAAGAATAATAAGAACAGATTCCCTTATCAGTCCCGCAAGGGGAAATATAGATTTCTCTACATTTTAACATTTTAGCAGTGAGTTGCCACCATGTGGCGCTCTGGGAGCAGTTAGGGGTTAAGTGTCTTGCTCAAGGACACCTTGACATGCTGTATGCAGGACCGGGGATCAAACCTGCGACCTTCTGATTGCCAGACGACCTCTCTACCCACTGAGCTATGCTGCCCCTAAAATACATATCGGATATTAGACTGATAAGAACAGCTAATAGACTTGATCTTAGACGAAAGCCGAGAGGTGGTTAAGTGTGTTTATCCCAACTGGATATTTGTCAAAGCCAGGAGCCAAAGCCTCGCAAACGGTGCACCAGCTGATCAAAGAGAGGAAAAGGACAAAAGCCCACTGAAGCAAATTTTAAATGGCGATAATGGGCTATAAAAATAAAAGTGACTCGACTTGACTGACTTGAGTTTAAACCGGTTAGTGATTCTGTATAAAGTGAGAGGTCTGGAACAGTTCCTGTGATGGCCCCTAATCCCCATCCCTCTGTGAATAGTATACATTACCATTGTAACTCCAGTTAGAAGTCATGGCGTTTAATAGATGAAACTGTTGTTTATCAGGGTGGGGACGCCTGCAGTCAGCTCAGACTCAAGAAGTCACCTTTACGAACAATCAGATGAATCTCTCAATAAACGTTGTGTATAGATTAACTAGTTAAACTGATTCTGTGGTTCTGCCGGGCTATTTTTCCATTCAACGTCTTCAAATGCATTATATACTACATATAATATCATTAACAACATGAAAAATGTCCTGTTTTCTAAATACGTTCATTTTTGCACAAATTGTTTATATATCTCATGTGCTCTTTCTAGTGCCACCAACAATTACAGTTGATGTGAAGCTAATCGAGGGTCTTGTGGTCAAAGCTGGCAGTACCATTGTCCTTCCAGCCCAGATGACAGGCATTCCCATTCCTACTGCCAAGTGGATGAGTGATGGCAAGGAGATCATGTCCGAGGGTCATCATAAGATTGAGTCTGTTGGATCCTCCACCATCCTCAGCATCCCTGTGTGTGTCAGAGGAGACACTGGAGAGTACATTCTCACTGTGTCTAACCCAGCTGGCAGCAAGACAGTCGCTCTACACATCACTGTGTTAGATATCCCTGGTGCACCTATTGGACCTGTCAATATCCTGGAGGTCACCCCTGACCATATGATGATCCAGTGGAGGGCACCCAAAGATGATGGTGGCACTGCCATCACAAACTACGTGGTTGAGAAAAAGGATGTTAAGAAACCATGGGAGCCCTGGTCTGTTGTCAGCTCCAGTGGCACCAGCACTAGGGCCAAGGTGTCCAGGCTGGAGAAGGGCCGTGAGTACATCGTCCGTGTCCGTGCTGAGAACAAGATTGGTATTGGAGCTGCATTGGAGAGTCCTCCCACTATTGCTAAGCACATGTTCAACCCTCCTGGCCCACCAGGCTTTCCAGAGTGCTCTGACATAACAGAGAATGCTGTAACTGTGCAGTGGACTCTGCCTGATTATGATGGAGGCAGCCCCATCAGTGGTTATGTGGTTGAGCGAAGAGAAATGACTGGAAAGTGGATCCGTGTCAATAAAACTCCCGTACTGGACCTCAGATACAGAGTCTCGGGCTTGTTTGAAGGCAACAGTTATGAGTTCAGAGTATTTGCAGAAAACATCGCTGGTATCAGTGAGCCTTCTCTCATCTCTGACCCCGTCAAAGCCACCCGTGCCCTCACTAAACCCGGACCCCCAGGCAACCCCAAATTGAAAGACTGGAGCAAGTCCTATGCTGAGGTCTGCTGGACCAAACCAACCAGAGATGGAGGCAGCCCCATCTTGGGCTATGTGGTGGAGGCTCAGAAGTCAGGCAGTGCCCAGTGGGATAGAATCAACAAGGACCTGATCAAGATGTGTGCCTACAGAGTGCCAGGGCTCATTGAGGGAATGGAATACAGGTTCCGCATCAGGGCCACCAACAAGATTGGGGACAGTGAACCCAGGGAGTTGACAGAGACTGTCCTGGCCAAGGACATCTTGGTGCCCCCTGAGATTGTTGTCGATATGTCTTGCCGTGATTCCCTGACCGTCAGGGCCGGTCAGATCATCAGCCTGATCACCAGGGTGAAAGGTAGACCTGACCCAGAAATCACATGGACCAAGGATGCCAGAGGTCTGAGCAGAGACAAACGCACTGAGATTAACAATAACTACCCTCTGTGTGAGCTGGTTATTAATGATGCTGTTAGAGAAGACTACGGCAAGTATGCCATTGTTGCCAAGAACAGCAGTGGACAGGCACAGGCTACCATCCTGGTCAATGTGCTAGACACACCAGGAGTTTGCCAGAAGTTGAAGGTTGCCTATGTGACCAAGAACTCCTGCATGGTGTCCTGGGAGAACCCTGAGGACAATGGTGGCACTGAGATCACTCAGTACATCATTGAGTGCCGTCAACCTAGCCAGAGAGGCTGGACTGTGGTCTCTAATGACTGCACCAAGCGTCTGTTGAAGGCCCCTCTCACAGAGGGCTGTGAATACTTCTTCCGAGTGAGTGCAGAGAACAAGATTGGTGCTGGTCCACCCACTGAGACAAAGACAGCTGTGCTGGCTGTTGATCCGATTGAGAAGCCAGGAGAACCCATCGACTTCCACATCGCTGAGATTGGCAAGACCTTCGGCTTCCTTAAGTGGAAGAAGCCAAGCTATGATGGCGGCAGCCGTAACCTGAGTTATCACGTTGAGAAGAAGCCCAAGGAGGCTGAAGAATGGGAGAGGCTACACAAGGGAACGATCAAGGAGACTTACTTCATGGCTGACAGGTGCATTGAGAACCAAATCTACCAGTTCAGAGTCCAGACTAAGAATGAGGGAGGAGAGAGCAACTGGGTGACCACAGCAGAAGTCCTGGTTAAAGAACAGCTTGTAGAACCTGAGATAAAGATCAAATTGGATGGAACGCTGGTGGTCAAGGCAGGAGACATCATCCCTATTGAGGCAACGATCAAAGGCAAGCCCCAGCCTGACTTCAAATGGACAAAGGATGATCGCACGGATGAGATCAGGAGAGGCCCGAGGACTCAGATTGAAGCTGGCACTGACTTCTCTAAACTGGTGTTTACAGGTGCCAAGCGCACTGACAGTGGTAAATATGTTATGACTGCCACTAACAGTGCAGGAACCTGCTCTGCTCATGCTAAGGTCGTCGTGCTTGACAGGCCTGGTCCTATTAGAGATCTCAAGTTGTCCGGCATTACTACCGACAGATGCCACCTCTCCTGGGAGGTCCCTGAGGATGATGGTGGTTGTGAAATCTACAACTACATCGTAGAGAAATGTGACACCAAGAGAGAAGTTTGGTCTGTACACTCCAACGCTGTAATCACCAACAAAGCTAATGTCACTCGTCTTATTGAGGGCAATGAGTACACATTCAGAGTCCGTGCTGAGAATAAGATGGGCCCAGGCCCTGCAGTGCAGAGTGAAGCAATTGTTGCCGGCACCCAGTTCAGTGCACCGGAGGCTCCTGAGCCACCAGAGGTCACAAAGATTGCCAAGGAGGAGATGACCGTGCAGTGGTCCGAACCCGAGAAAGATGGTGGAAAACCAATCACGGGCTACCTTCTAGAAAAGAGAGAGGAGCATGCTGTCAGGTGGCTACCTGTCAACAAGGATCCAATCCCTGGAACACGTATGATTGTTACTGGACTGCTGCCCCTCCATGACTACCAGTACAGAGTCAAGGCTGTCAATGAGATCGGAGTTGGCACCCCAAGTAAACCCTCACGTACCATGACTGCCAAGGATGCTGTGGGTAAGCAGTCAATCTTTCATTCTCACTATTTCACATTGTGTGTAGTACAATACAAAACATGGCTTTGTGAATTATAGAACAAAATAACAAACTTATCATATCTATTTGTCTCATAGCAGTTCTGTTTTGTAGACATATTACCATTCCCCAAATACATTTCTCTCTTTTCATAAACTGCTGTATTTTTTTAGCACCTCCTGCACCTCCCACCAACATGAAGGTGTTGGACAGCACCAAGTCCAGTTTAACCCTTGGCTGGACAAAGCCCGTGTCTGATGGTGGTGCACCGCTCATCGGTTATGTGGTGGAGATGAGGGTGAAGGGAACTGCCAAGAAAGGCGAAGAGGGTTGGAAGAGGTGCAACGTAGCAGCTCAGCTTGTAGTGTGTGAGTTCACAGTCACCAGTCTGGATGAGAAGCTGGAGTATGAATTCAGGGTGTCGGCTCAGAACCAGGTGGGCATGAGTTTGCCCTGCGATATGGAGGGAGCTGTGATGCCCAAGGAAATCTTAGGTAAGAAATGGACTGAAATGGTAGATTAATTTATTTTCATATAGCTTCTTAATATTCTAGGAACCACTCAAAGTGCTTTACCATGCCACCTCACATTTACTAAGCATAGGGTATTAAGGCTGGATGCCATCTAAACTGCTGTGTCGGACTTTTGGCTTTACATCTAAGCATAATAGTATCCCTATTATGATGTCATCTACTCGTTAATTTTAAACTTAAGTCCTGTTAGACTGGAGACCTGATATCTGATGTTTTATCTCCAATGGCAGAGGCCCCAGAGGTTGATATGGATGCCAACCTAAAACAGGGCCTGACTGTGAGAGCTGGCTGTCCCATCAGACTCTATGCCACCATCAGAGGCAGGCCAGCTCCCAAGATCACCTGGAGGAGGATGGGTGTTGATAACGTTGTCAGAAAGGGGCATGTGGATATCATCGACACCATGACTTTCCTGGTCATTCCTGACAGCACCCGTGATGATTCTGGAAAATATTGCCTGACACTACAGAGCACTGCTGGAGAGAAAGCTGTATTTGTCAATGTCAAGGTTCTAGGTATGTTCCAGTTTCCTATACATTCATCTTCCTTAAAGGCCGCTTCAAATCAAGTCTTAAGACATATAAATAATGATGATATTTCTGCAACCTGGCCCCGGATAAGCAGTGGACGATGGATAGATGGATGGATGGATGGATAGATGGATGGATGGATAGATGGATGGAAGGTTGGATGGAAGGTTGGATGGTAGTAATAATGCATTCTGTTTGAAAGTGCAATTCTGGACACTGAAGGTCACCGTACAGTCAACACTATAAAACGAAGCAGTAGAACAATTAGTGCGATCAACAGTAAAACACAGAGCAGGCAACAGAGCGTACATCAGCAGCTGTTTGAGAAGAGATTACTATGAGGCTGGTAAAGTGAGTATGCTAGTCTAAAAAGGTGGGTTTTAAGAGCAGCTCTGAATTCTGTAATGAAGTCCAGTAAGTGGATGTGATGTCCGATGGCGTTCCAGAGTTTGGGTGCAACATATGTTGGAGAAAGCCCTGTCAGCCCTCGTGTTGAAGTTCAGGTCAAGTCTGTTTTATTTGTATAGTCCATTGTCACAAATTAGAAAGTTGCCTCAGTGACACTAACACAGCTTCCTGTAAAAAAATAGGAATAAACCTCGGGGATAAGAGTGTCTGCTAAATGGCTGTAATGTCATGTAAGAGGAACCGACCTGCAGTGGATGTTGTGTATACAGAACAAAACACAGTTTACAGCAGGACAGTGCATATTAAGGAACATCTAGGATGATAATATGCCAGATCTAGCCAGTAGGCTAGTCTCATCATATGTAGAATGTGGGCAGATGGATTGATGGATGATGAGCTTTGAAGAGGCCTTGGTAGCGGTAGCAGCAAACAAGGCACCGTAGCCCCAACCCACCATGGTGGCACTCATTACAAGTCTGTCAGGCTCCTCGAAGGTCATATGCACAGAAAAAGAGAAAAATGACCTCATTCAGCAAGAGAAAAGATGGGAAGGAAGAGAACAGTTCACATTAATTGATACCATATGTAATGTAGCAGCAGAGACGGTACTTTTCAAGAGTCAAGATGTTTCTTGTCACTCCGGCTGTACACTACAATCATGTGAAATTCTTAGACTGAGAGACTCCATTACAGAAACATGCAATACAGATAAAATAACATATATAACAAGAAGTGTATACACACATATGTATAAATCAATAAATATAAAGTAAATCCAAAATATATGCATAAAGTAATAGGTATGACAGAATTAGGCCTTAAATAGGTAATGGCTCACATCACTGAAGCTGGTGCACATTACATGTAAAGCACCAGTCCTGTCCGTTAACGGGACAGGTGCCTCTGGTTTGTGATGCATGAAACCCTACCTGTCTGAATCCATTCTTTGAGTGTGTTCTTGGTACACTGCAGTTTCTAAGCGAACATGCTCCACCAAGGTGTTGACTGCATATTTTGCTGCTGATGTGTCTTATAAGGTTAAGCTGACACCACATGGACATGTAAGAACTTGATTTTAGTTTCAGGGGGTCTCTAGTGAAACTCTTTCTGCTCATTCTCTGTGTTGATCTCTGGATCATTGTCATGCCTCTTTGGACTTCAAAGCTTTGAATAAAGAGGTAAAAGACCAGATCAAGCATTCTCCTCAGAGTACCTCAGGACCTGTGAATGGCATTAATGGCCTAGTGGTGTTTGATTTCATGATACATGTCAAACTGTATATTCGAAGGTACTAATTTGTTGTTGCCAACAGACACCCCAGGGCCTGTGATGAACCTCGAGGCGACAGACATTAAACAGACATCTGCAGTGTTGTCATGGAGCCCTCCAGAAATTGACGGTGGGAGTGAGGTCACTCACTATATTTTGGAGAAGCGTGAAATTGACCGTAAGACATGGGCAACTGTCAAAGCTGAGGTGGAGAAGGACAAGATTCCGTTCAAGGTCAGCGGGCTGATGCCAGGCACTGAGTACTATTTCAGAGTCAGAGCAGTCAATCAGTATGGTCCTGGAGTACCCCGGGTATCACCTACCTCCTACCTGGCATCTGATCCTGTCAGTAAGTATCATCCCCATCCAACATGCGGTACATGAAACAAACCTCATGAAGCATCAACGACTCTCATTTGATCCGTTACATCAAACACCTGTCATCACTTATCCTTTTCAGGCAAACCTGATCCTTGTGAGAAAATTGAGGTCATGGAGATTACCAAGAACAGTGCCACATTGGGCTGGGTGAAACCTGTGAGAGATGGAGGAGCCAAGATCGATGGATATGTGATCGAGTATGTGGAGGTTAAACCTCCTCCTGAGGCTCCAGCACCTGTGGAGGTTAGTTTTGCAACAATGCTTAGAAAGAACGTCAACAGCCTATCTTATACAAGCCATAACAGAACTATTATAGCCTTGTTTTAACTACAAAAACAGAAAAGTCAAGTCAAAACACTCCAATGCACTGCTTTCAGTAGACGACGATAGATCCACAACATGGTCATAGTGTTGCAGCACAACAACACACTTATTCCACTCACCACTGTGTCAATCACTCCTTTTCAAATGGTTGATTATTGGCAACATGTGTGATCAATATGCCTGAACTCCTCAAAGGTCCCCGAGGGACAGGAGCCACTTCCTGCTGTTCCAAAGCCAATAGTGGAGGAGGAAGAGGAGGTAGAGCCTGAGAAGGAGCTTTGGAATGCCTACACGACGGTAAAGGGTCTAAGCATTGGCATCAGTGGACTCAAGGAGGGCAAGAGATACAAGTTCAGAGTGGCAGCCAAGAATATCATGGGATGCAGCTTGTTCACTGAGACCAGAGAGCCATGCGAGATCAAAGAACAGATGTGTAAGTTCTCTTTAGGCAATTAGTCAGATCTACTTATCTACAAATGAAGACTCAGATATGTGAGTCCTGATAAATTTCAGCTTCTCTCAGTGCTTAGAGATAATCTTCTTTCCTATCTACAGTGCCTCCAAAGATTGTTATGCCGGACACTGTGAGTGCCAGAGCTGGAGCCAAGCTCAGAGTGGAGGCCGTGGTCTCTGGAAAACCAGCTCCATCCTGCAAATGGATGCGTGGCAAGAATGCCGTGGTGCCATCTAGCCGTCTGGCTGTCCACAAATCTGGTAACCTGTGTGTGCTGATCGTCAAGGATGTCTCCAGGTTGGACAGTGGGGAGTACAGTCTTGTAGCTGAGAACAGTTCCACTAAGGTGGACCAGGCCCTGAATATCATCATCAGAGGTCAGTGTTCTTCTAATTCCTGAAAGCAATGACTGCAGTATGTGAAAATGATGAAAATTTAGATGTAAAAATGGAAACTAAAGCATATACTCAACAAATACCAGCAAAAGAACAGGGGATGAAATGAAGTGATGCTTTTCAGGGACATGGGAAGGGCTGATGTTTAAGCCTGTTTTAACATTGCTCATCTCTGTGGGTTTCAGACATACCTGGTCCTCCTGAGGGTCCAGTTGTTATCAGTGACATTGACTCTGATGCCTGCTCTCTATCCTGGAACAAACCCCTGGAGGACGGAGGCAGCAACATCACCAACTATGTTGTAGAGAAATGTGATGTGAGCCGGGGCGACTGGGTCACTGCTCTTTCCTCTTGTGGAAAGACAGGCTGCAGGCTTGGTAAACTCATCCCTGGGAAGGAGTACATCTTCCGCATCCGTGCAGAAAACCGTTTTGGAATCTCAGACCCTGTTCAGTCTGAGAGGATGGTCGCCAAATTCCCCTTTGGTGTGTTTGACGGATTTATGTATAATTGGCCCTCCTCAATACACAGATTTCAGATTTATTAGACCATCGCATGCTTATTTCCTGTTCATCAGATGATATGCTCTAATGTGGATACAGAAACAGGCTTAATCCCATCTCCTAATTCAATGTTAACTTGGTTTCCCTGAACAGATGTCCCTAGTGAACCCCTTAACTGTCGCATCAACAAGACCAACAAGGACTGTATGTTTGTGGCCTGGGACAAACCAGAGAGCGATGGTGGCAGTCCCGTCACCGGCTATTACATTGAGCGTAAAGAGAGGAACAGCTTGCTGTGGGTCAAGGCCAATGACACTGTTGTTCGTACTACCGAGTACCCCTGTGCCAGCCTTATCGAAGGCCTGGAGTATACATTCCGAGTGTCTGCCATCAACCGTGCTGGTCAGGGCAAACCAAGCAAAAAGACCGACTTTGTCACTGCCAGGACACCCATTGGTAGGTTCACCATATGACACGTTTCTATGTACTTTTTTCCTCCTGGACGTAACTCTGATTTTTATCACGGCCCTAAATGCAGGCTCACTACACAACAGCACTAATCTGGTTTTGATCAGTTGAGGAATTTACAGTGGTATTATTCAATTGATGAAGTTTTTTTTATTTATTCAAATGACTTGTAGTCTTAATTTTGCCTTTTTTCTTTCACTCCCCTATAGACACGCCGGGCAAACCAGACATCCTGGATGTCACCAAGAACTCAGTTACTTTGGTCTGGACTCGTCCAAAGAACGATGGTGGCAGCAAGATCATTGGTTACTATGTAGAGGCCTTGAGGTTGCCAGGAGAGGCCTGGGTGCGGTGCAACACCAGCAGCCAAAACTGCCCCAGAGAGGAGTACACAGTGACCAGCCTGGAGAGAGATCTGCAGTACCAATTCAGAATCATTGCCAAAACCGCTGTTAACATGAGCAAACCCTCCGAACCTACAGATCCTGTCCTCGTCTGTGCAGAGAATGGTAAGACGCATTGCTTTGAGTCTACACTCTATTAAACTAATATAGCTAGCTGACTAATCCTCTAGTTTTATTGTTTGTCAAGTGAGTTAGCACATGCAAGGAAGTATTCTGGCTACTTGAAATATGCAAGGGAGATAATGTCATATATCAAAATCTGCAGACCATGAGTGTCAAAGAATGTCAATCTAATATGAGTTACACTACTGTGCACGCACAAACACACACACAGACACACACATATATATTCTGCACAAACTTCCTTTTAAGAGATCCAAACTAATAACTCCTAACCATCACCTTTTAAATCACTGCAGTGCCACCGAGACTGGAGCTTAATGCCAAGATGCAGAAGGGTCTGACGGTGAAGGCTGGTGCCACAGTCCTCCTGGAGGCTGAAGTGTTTGGTAAACCCATCCCTAAGGTGACCTGGAAGAGAGGAGATGACAGTCTGAGATCTGCTGTAGGCCAGACCATCACTCATCAGAGACACCACTTCCAACTGGAGATGACTGGATTAACCAAAGAACACACCGGAATCTACTCCATCCTGGCTGAGAATGCTAGTGGATCTAAGACTGCAGAGATTGGCCTCAAGGTTCTGGGTGAGTTTTCCATCAATGATTTGGGTGTTTGTTTGGGGGGGGCTCAGTTATTTTTATGTTTTTTTTATATCTTAATAATCAGTAATTACGTCAGTTCATTTTGGTTTGTGTTTCTTAGTTGATGTTGTGTCAGAGTCTTATGATGGCACTAGGATTGTTATCTAGCTTCTAGTGTTGCTCCAGTACCCTTTGACCCTTGACCCTATGCACTTGTTGTACGTCGCTCTGGATAAGAGTGTCTGCTATATGCCTGTCATGTCATGTTACATATGGACACACAAAACCAAACCATAATCTCCTCCAGGCTGCTGCCGGGGAAAGATAGAGAGCTATTTCAATTTAAACCTCATTAGAAGTTATCGTA
>OMLC01055762.1:0-22437 GCA_900302585.1 Regalecus glesne
CACGTGATCGATGCCATGAGAGACATGGGCACAATTCGTTGGTGTGTTTGGCTCTCAAACCTACACACTCACCACTGGTGAGCTACTGGAGCCGTCACGTATTCTCCCAACACGCTCGGCTGGTTTGTGGTGGGGACCGAGCAGGAGGCTCCTGCGCCGGTCACCGTCTGGTCAACAGAAGCGCCGTTAAAGTGGCAGAATCTGACAAACGCAGCGAATGGAGACTAATCAGTAACCGGAGAGTTCAGAGAGCCGACCGTGGTCGCTGCAGGTTCGGCGACTCCGCTCCTTCCCCTCTGAGGGACAGTAAAAGTTCCTCTCTGATCAAATGCGACGAGAGTTTGAGTCACGGCTCATTTTCTGCCAGTCGCAGGTCCGACACGCTGACCGCCGTCGCCCCGGGTTCACGTCAGGCCGCCTGTGGCGAGCTAACGGCGGCCTGGGTCCAGACCTTTGAACCCCCCACCCGGCCGAGCGGACGGGTTCCTCTCAAGATGGAGGGGCCGAGAACTCTGTCCGACATCAAGCACAGCTAACGTCGCAGAGCCACGGCGGGTCCGGCGCCCTGCACCGCCCCGGGGCTGTCATGTCTTTGGCCTCGTCCCCGGGAAACTTTGGCCCGTGGAGCCGCACAGTCACCGGTCCGCGGCGGGAGGGGGACTGGTGCGACCACCGCCCTGACAGAGAGCCACACACACTAACCCACCACAGGGTCCATCTTCCTCCCCAAGCTGGAGAGAAAGCCACCCGTCGACACACCCAGACAACGGTTAGTGACCCACATCCCCGCAGGACGACGCCGCCGTCCACACCTACCTCCTTGCGGTCCTGTAGACACTCCAGGAGGGCCAGGTTGTTGCTCCAGGTGTGTTTGGGACACAGGCGAGTCAGGTCCTCCCGGCAGGCCTCCTCCTCCGACAGCTTCCAGCCGGGCGCCCTCCGAGGCGGCGCTGCCGCAGCGACCGGTGCATCCTTGGCGGGGGGTTCCGCCGCTCTCACGACGGGCGGATTCTGGGGTTCGGCGGGGAGGTTTCCCACGCCATTGTTGGGCACCTTTAGTGCTCGGACGGTGCAGAAAAGGCAGAACGACACGGACATCAACAGCAGAGGCATTCGAGCACGTCCGCACGCCGCCATCTTCGGGGGGAATGTGGTCGGCGGAGCGGCGGCAGTACGCCACTGCTGGCCGGGCTGACACACGAATGGCAGGTCGAGATGTGCCAGTGGCTTTTATAGGCCCAGCCTTCAGAGGCTCATTCATCCAGGACGAAACCGTCAGAACTCACCGAAACTGTCAACGTGGACTGAGCCTGACCCGTAATTCAGGGTTTGACCGCATTTTTAAAAACATGTTCTTTAAAAAAAACGTTTTAAAAAAAAAAACAAACAACAACATCAAATGTAGGAAAGAAACATCCATAGTGTTTAGGATCTATTGTAAATGCTAGAGGGGAGGCTGTGATTTAAGCCCCATGGGGGTTCTTACCCTAACCTGCCCCTGTCCATGTTAGGTTAATGTTCGTGGCTTTATCTTTTATTTCTTCCTTTGGGCCCAAAAAAGGATAAAAGAAAAGAAAAACAACAACAGCAAATTAATATTCATGCTTGAAGGTAAACCGTCAGCCAGGCTGAACGTGTTTGAGAACAGTGAGTGTACAGCCAGCCTAGCATCCTGTGACTAGCTAGCTGAAAGCACAGCATAACCAGGAGACAGGGCAGGAGCCAACACTCTCATCACCTGTGGGGTCACCGCAGCCTAGTGCCAGGCCTCGTTCAGCCCCACAGCAGCCCAGTCAGCCATCACTGAAACTACAGGAGGAGGCTGAAACAAAGCAGACTCAGTAGGTCCATGGGATGATGCCGTGAGACCTTTCCAGGTCTTGTTCTTCTGGAACTCGGCCATGGGCATAGCTGCAGACTAGGTGGGGTGGGTTAGGCTGCCTTGCTCGAGGCCAGCTGGGCACAGCTGATGTTTTATTTCCTCTGAAACAAAACCTTTCACCTGTAACTTGTGTGATCATGCCACTTGAGAGGAAACACCTTACGCTCTGCAAATACTGAAGCTAACGGAGTGGTTCATACGCTGAGACTGATGGGTGGTTGACTGATTGATTCCATTCCTCCATGTTGTGCTAGTCCTTCGTTGGCTTGCTGTGTGTTCATTCATCATTCCTTCCTTGGTTAGTCTATTCATCCCTCCAGTCCTTCAGGGACTGGTTCATTTGTGTTCTGCTAGGCCAGTGTCATGTGTGGGTGAAGAGGAGATGACGGCTGCTTGCTTAACAGAGAGACTCGGGCTGGTCAGATGACTTTCATCACTGTCCTGCTGGCTTTGACATGAGACTCGTGTTACTGACAATAAAAACCTACTTAAGTCATTCTGAGATTCTATATCAGGCGGCTCAGTGGCTCGATGGCTGACCACTGAGCACACAGCAAGAAGGTCCCGGGTTTGAATCCCCTCCCAGGTCCTCCCAGTGTGGAGTGTGTATGTTCTCCTCATGTCTGACTGGGACTCCTCCCACCATCCCAAAGAGCTGCGTGTCAGGGTTAATACTCAGGTTAGTAATACAGTAGGATGGGTTGATAGAGAGGACACATGGCATTGTAAGAATACAATTAGTTTTCAGAATGACAAAATAAAATGTTTTTCTTCTTCTTCTTCTTCTTCTTCTAAAAGTCTTTCTACACCTCAGAGTCCATCTGATGGCTTTCCTTTTGCGTTCCTAGGGAACCCATAATCAGAGCAGCTACCGCCCCCCAGAGTCATACTGCTGTAATTGCAAACTAATGTTCCAGAGGCAAATTACATAGCTTACATACGTCCATGGAACAGGAACAGACATAAGGGAGGCCATCATGGCCCTCTCCACAATGTCATCTCATAAAATGTCCTGAAGGAAGCATGATGCTAAACAAGATGTCATCACTAAAACGAGCGTCCTCTGCCAATGCCGACCAAGCAAGACTGAAGTCCTCCTGTGAGGCTATCTCCAGACAAACAGTTGTGTGATGGAGAATAGGCCACATGAGTGTTAAAGCAGGAGACACGGAGAGAGAGGAAGACAGCCGGTTTGGATCCACACTACCGAGAAGACAGCTTTTCAGATGGTACCAAGGTTGATTGAACCACTGTTAGAAGGTGAGGGACATCTTTACACCGGCCATCGACAGTTTGTGATTGCAACTTGCTTCCAGACAATTCACCTTCCAACTGCACAACAATGCAAAAATCTGATCCATCCTATCAACCAGACGTCTTAAATGACCGATCCATGGCCCCATTTCCTCACACCTCCACCACTGCAATGCTCTTTACTCTGGTCCCAGCCGAGTGGCCCTGTCCCACCTGTGACTCGTGCCAAACACCCCAGCCGGAGAGCAAACTGACGCCAATAATCTGATCCCAGATCACACCAGTCCTCACATCTCTTCATCAGCTCCCTGTAGAGTACAGAATAGGCTTCAAGATCCAGCTTTTCACATGTAAGACCCTGGGCTGCCAGAGGTCGATGGACTATAGGAACGAGTCCATTCACTACTAAGACATGTTTGAGCTTTAGCATCCTTACCCGGCCTTTAGGCCACTTGTGTTTCTGACCAGGGTCTCTTATCCATACCCCACTCCCTCCACAAAGCCAGGGGGTGACGGATTTTTCCTTCAGGGTCCTATCCCTCTGGAACAGCCCACCCAACCCCCTTTAGATCAGCTGAGTCTGTAAAGTGATTTTTTTTAAATGTGCAGAATCCAACTCTGTCCAGGTGACATACCAAGTACCTTCCTAGCTGTCTCCCTCACTATGTCTGCAGTGGTTGTCCAGCCACCCAGCAACTCTTCACCACCACCCAGTGTCTGTCTGAACTCCTCCCTGAACCACACAGAATCGTCTTCCTTCTTCAACGTCCACCATTTGGTCCTTGTCTCTGCCTTCACTCTCCTCCTCCTCTTCTTCATCTCCAGAGTCATCCTACAGACCATCATCTGATGCTGTCTAGCTACGTCCTCCTGTCACCACCTTACAGTCTCCAGCCCCTTTCAGGTCACACCTCCCACATAAGATATAGTCCACCTGTGTGCACCTTCCTCTCCTCATATACACCCCCCTGTGTCCCTCCCTCTTCTAGAGAGATGTCTTCAGGACAGCCAGACAGGACATAGCACAGACAAGATCAGCAAGATGTTGGGCTGAGCTGACTAGAGGGAATAATGCTCAGGGGTGAATGTGCTGTCATTCTTGATGGTTTGAGGAAAGAGATCAGCCACTGCTTACATTCTTGTCATCTTGGTGTGGAAGGATGTCTTCAGAGGGCCAGACAGTGTGTCTACTGCCAGGGTATGAATGCCCAGATCAAGACATGTGTCTTCTTGTGACCTCTGTCGGTCAGTGGACAAGCCATCCGTCCATCCGTCCATCCATCCATCATCAACATGTGGTGAGAGACTGGAGCCTTGCTCAGTTCTCACTGGGCTTACCTATCTGGCCAGTGGAAATTGTATCGTAAATCCAACAGATGGCGGTAATGCAGCATTTTGGATGCCAGCCACTATTAAAACCGATTTCACCATTAGTGGTAAATAATACAATAGTAATTCGTGACAGCTCTACCTGAGTTACTGAGCACAGGGAATGTTAAATAGATTTTTCCCCCGTTGAATTTATCTGTCTCCAGTGGCCAAACTTCTTCACCGAAACTTATTTAATGTTTGCGGAACTATGATTTAAATATATTGTTCGATGTCGACTGCCAAAAGGGAGACGTCACCGGATGTATTCGATAGCCGAGAATCCGACGGGACTGATGCTCCGGTTTAAATAGTGTCAAAGACCGTCAAAGCATCTGTGAAACAAGGATTTAACCATAGGAGTGCAAAATGATTAAAGCAATTCTAATATTCAATAACCACGGAAAGCCGCGGCTCATAAGGTTCTATCAGTATTTTGTAAGTATTTCCGGGGTTCGTCTAACTAGTTTCTTCAGCTAGCTGGATGCTAAATAATGTGTTGTGCCACTCTCTCAGTAAACATAACAGTGAACTCTGGCACTTTTAGACGGGTTCAAAGATGCTAGCAATAGCATTAGCTAGCTTATGGTGCTAGCGGTCAACGTATGTGCTGAAGGTGAAACATTACACCACTGAGTTTAGGAGTGGACGCCCACTTTATTAGCCCAAGCCCTAAGAGTTTAGCTGTAGCTGTTAGAACATCTCCGTGTTAGAAAATAATCGTAGAACATTTTTATATATCCAACTGGATTTGAACTTTCACCTGAGGTCAAAATTAGGTGACACTGCTTGCAAGCAAATGACATGATTTCCAACTCAATATTCATTGATAAAAGTAATTTCTGCGGCGTATCTCAATACAATTTAATATAACCTCGATAAATTTTAATTGAAAGAGCTATAAAATTGTATTTGTGAAACAGGTTGTCGTATCAACGACCCAGTAAGATTATCAATTAGATATGTGGCATAAAAATGTTCAATAAACCAAATGTTATTTTTCATAGCAAACATGAGACGTTTGTGTGTTAATGTATTTAAATGTATGAGGATTAGGTGTAGGTTTTCCCGGCCTGTTTTTTTTTTATCTCCCAGGCTGAACAAAGAACGAGTTCATTTGTAAAACTGAATCTATAAGACTTAAGCCGTGTTTTGAAATTTAGTGAATTTGAGTTATTTGGGAATTAATTTGAACGCGTTCCTGCTGGCCAAATACCACTCAAGTTATTGGTTAAAGCTTTCTTATTTGAGACAGATGTTTTTGGAATAAGTTGGGTTCTAGTATTGCAAGTCCTTTTTTCAGCTTTTTTTCCAACAAAATAGTCAAATTCTTAAAACATCAACACAAGTATTTTATTTTATTTGTTTGGTTTACCATCCCACTGGATATCAAGAATAGGAATTCTAAATATTGATCTGTTACCAGTTAAAGTGGAAGATGGAGTCGGCTATATCATGAACTACACCCAGTTTTTCCACCACTCTTGGCAGTACAAATTAGACTGTAGATGGCACATATTTTTTCCGCTAACGCAATGCTGATCTGTTTTCTTTCAGGCAGAGGACCTGCAGCAGCAGATAATTCGAGAGACGTTTCATTTGGTTTCCAAGAGGGATGACAATGTCTGCAATTTCTTGGAGGGAGGAAGGCAAGAACAAAATGACCTCATCTGCTTGTGTGCATGTGTCTGGTTATCGCGCGTGGCCCCATATCCATACTTAAATATCTAAACTATGTAAATTTCTTTTTTTTTCATTTCAGCCTGAATTTAAAATAGATATGAGGAAAATTGACACTCAACATACAATCACCCATTATAAACCATAAAGTAAAAACTATATCTTTTTAAAAGTGACACTTTTTTGATAAATGTTCTTGCACCAATTAAAATTTTAATCCTTCATGGATGAGTTTGTTTTAACTTGGCACATTATGACCTTTTGAGATTTTCTCTCATTCCCCTTCATAGTGTCGGGCAAGTTCACTCTGGCAGAATTAGGCTCGCTTGAACATGGGTATCTTCATTTCATTCCACAGATATAATCGGATTCAAATCTTGGCTTTGGCTGGGCCACTCGGGATTTTCACATTCTTGGTCTGAATTCATTCCATTGACTTGGCAACATGCTCAGGGGCATTTTTCTATTGACACAAAAATCTTCATTCACAGGTGTTTTGACACATTGAGGTGGTGTATGACTCCATTCTTCATTCCTTTCATGCTTCTTCCTGCTGAAAAAAACATTGCCATTCTCTCTGGGCTATGCTTCACAGAAAGTAGAGTTAAATGGCGGATGTGGTGTTCCTGTTTTTGTTTTTATTTATTTTGGAAGAAATACGATGGTTTGCATTTCAACCAAAGTATTAATAGAATTTAATTGGACCAGAGTTTTTTACCTCATACTTTGAGTCTCGCATCCCCTTGTGCAGATTGCACACATGCCATTACGTGTATTTTACTTTTTCTTATTTAGCACATACCCTCATCCAAAGAGACTCACAAGAGAGTCAATATTTGGTAGACATTTGTCGGACTACAGACATTTGAAATACTAAATAATTGTCACTATTTGCACTTGAAATGTCATTTTGTGCAGGTAGTACAATGGCACAATAAATAATAGATCACCAACAGTGGTGTAAGTGATATTAGGGGATTTTTATAAATACTTTGCTGGATAATTCTACAAAGCAGTAGAACGGTCACTCCGTCTTGTCATTCTGACAAACAGCCCCAGATGTATGAAGCTAAACTGACACTGTAACTAAGCTCCCTTAACGAGAGCTTCCATTGAAAACAAGAAGCTCTCTAGTTTTTGGGTTCTTGGTCACCTCCATGATCGAAGTTTAAGTTTGTCACTTTGGTTGGACAATCAGCTCTAAGAAGAATAACTATAGAAATGTAATCTTAAATCTAGCACTTAATAACACCGTTGAAGTATTTTGATGCATCCCTCTAATTTAGTCTCTGACTTGTGTTTAGGGTTTCTTGGCCTTTGTAGCAGAGTTTCTGCCCTGACATGTACTTGTCTGCAGGGCCTTTTTATAAAGAGATGTTTCAATGAAACTGGCCAATATTTAGGTTTTTGGTGTGACAAAAAATAATGAATTAAATGGGTATTCTCTGGAAACTCTTTCGTTTTGAGTTCTTTTGGACCCAATGGCCTTTTGGTTTTAATTGATATGTAAATACATATACTCTGACAGATTTATTGTAAATAGATTAGAGATAATTGTGTGTAGATCAGTGGCATACTGTAAAAAATCTGAAATAATTGAGTTTGTATTCAAGCTGTAACATAGAAAAAGATGAAGAAGTCAAGGGGTTTGAGAACATTCTAGTTTTTTATGTTTGAAAGAAAGATGGAGAAAGAAAGATATCTTAACCTTGAACAACCAACTCTTAACCTTAAAAAGAAATGTATTTCTTCTGTGTTGGATGATGCATGATGATGATAAGGATTTGCTGCTGTCCCAAGGTATGAGCATAAAAGAGATTGACATTCTTTGTAAACCACTTTTTTTCTCTATTTGTAGTCTGATTGGTGGCTCAGACTACAAACTGATATACCGGCATTATGCGACACTCTACTTTGTCTTCTGCGTGGACTCATCTGAGAGTGAACTTGGCATTCTGGACTTGATCCAGGTCAGCTGCTAGTTATTATACTTCACACCCTTGTTTTCCATGTATTGTGGTATTTTATTGGCTTTGAAAAACGTCTGCCTCCCTGTTCCTTCCCTTAGCACTTCTGACAAACATGACCTCTTTGCTATCAGTTACTTGTACTTTTCCTGATTGAGGGAGATAAGATTACACTACCTTTAGAGTGGAGGTATCAAAGAAAAAAATCAAATAGTTTTTGCTAAATTAGAAAAAATATGAACTGAGATTGAAAAGCTATCACTGATATAGAACTAGTGATGTTTGAAAATTGGATTTGTTTTCTTTCTTGATCACAGTTCTGATAAAACAGGGCTAGAGTTAATACTGCTCAAAAGTAAAATATCATCAATAACCCTTGAACTCGTGAGGTGGTGTTGTAAAAAATACTCACATCTTGTATTTCATTGTATAGCTGAGATTTTGAATGTTATCTTGGATGTGATTATAGATAAAATATATGGTCATGTTTCCAACTATGTCATCTCAGGGACAGCTGTGGGCTGAAACTTGTACCAGTGTAAAACTGAAATTGAAATGTATAATTTGAATATGCATATGTTTACCTAGTTGAAATGACTTTTTCACTATGGAGCTCACTTGAAATACAAGTTTAACATGCCTTGTCATCTAATTTTCTAATTCTGAGGAATCTATTCAACCTGTCAAATACAAAACAAGAAATTGATCCAAAAGTCATTTCTGTTGGGGAGTGTTGGAATATCTTGGTTCTTGGTCAAATCAAAAGACTGTAACTTGGATTACTTGGCACTCCAGGTTACATGATCTCAGATGAGTTCATCTTGAGCAGTAAATAATTGAATCTCCCAACAACCATTTAACTCAGTTAAATTATTACAGTAGTTAGTCACTCAATAATTGTCGGCAGCCATAAAGAAAGAGATCCAATAAGCTCGGATAACTGATAAAGTTGTTTTGCCTTTAAGCTGTGCCAAGTATGCTGCAGGTACTTTAGAAAACAATGAAACCTCCTTTGAGCCTAAAGTGAAGAAGGCACTCAAACCATTTTTGAAAGCCCGTTTCAAGTTCTGATATGATATGGGGCTCTTTTCCCTATTTGGGATTCATTCTTCTCAGCCCTCTGACAGGAGAGGATGAATTTAAAATCAATTATTATTTGAAATATTGGAAAAGAGAGTTACATTTGAAATTCAGATTTCCCCACTTGCGAAGTTTCAATACAACTTGGACAATCATACGATATTTACATCACATTGGATGACCCAGATGATGTTTGCTGTTAAATAAAACGCTCTCATTCTTCCAACTTGAAAACATTTATGTAGCTCGATGGAAACTCCAAAAAAGAAGAGGTCTGACATTTTCTTTCTCAAAGACATTGGGGAATAAAAGTAACTAAACCTGTAACTTAACCTTTACTGTATATTAAGTGCATTACATATATCAGGTTTTGCAGGTTCGAACAACACCTGAGATTACATTTTTAACAATACCACAATTCATGACCTGAGGAGAATCCTACATTTTCAACTTGAAATTGTCTCTAGGTGGCTGGCTTGAGTAGTTATTCCCAGAAGAACTTGTATGTAGGATTAATACTACATAGGATGAAGGCAGCATTAGGTGAATCAGACCCTGAATTTCAAGGGATATGCTGGAGCTGTTGCATGTTTTAACCCATTTACTACAAATCATGCATTGTTTACATGACTCCTGACTATATTCCAAAGCATAGTTTGAAGAAGAAGCTCTATATATATTTCATTGTACATACATACGCAGAATTTTTTTCTCTGCATTTAACCCATTCTATTGTATTGGAGCAGTGAACAGCTGCAGCTGCAGATCCCAGGGATCAACTGCATTTCTTGTTTCTATTGCCTTGGTCAAGGGCACAGGGAGGGGTATTAACCCCATCCTGCGTGTCTTTTTGATGGTGAGAAGAAACTAGAACACCCAGAGGAATCCCACACAAACACGCGAAGAACATAGAAACTCCACATAGAGAGCACCTCTGACAGCCTGGGATTTGAACCCAGGACCTTCTAACGTGAAGCAACAGTGCTAATCTCTGGGCCACTGTGCTGCCCAAATTAACCTTTTCATTGTTATTGTGTGCAAAAATTACATTGTCTTTGCGTGACACAGCTAACAGAATAGATAGTTGTGAAGTCTTACAGGTGATGCCTGCCATTGTTGATGGGATGCTCTGGTATCTGAAATTTGAGAATTGGCTGCTGTAAAGTAACCTATTCAATGCAATGCGCTACCCAGATTTACATTACCTCTATCAAGATGTCAATATTTCACTATTATCTTTTAGATTCGATTTTATGACAAAATAGCCAGTGATTGTAATGCTGTTCAATAGCTGACTCAAATCTTGGCTAGTCAAGTTTCCCATCATCATCGGAATGTACCACCTGGAAGACTCGTCTCAAGAATCCATGATTTCAGCTGTCTGGACAAAAATAACATTGACAGAATTGTCATTGTGGTGAATGTACATTTCAGCTAATTTTCAGATCCCTGTGAGATCATTTTTATAGAAATGAATGGGAACCGATAGCTCCTTGGAAAGCATGAAAAATGTATCTAGAAATGTTTAAAGAAATTGGCATGCTTTGGAAATTGGTCAGCATTCATATAAAGAATACACCATAGTAAAACGTTTACATGAAAAACAGGAGTTTGTGAAATGGAGTTATTCAAATACATTTTTTCTAGTGACACAAGTTAAAAGTTTAATAGTACTCCTTATATATGCAGCTTTTCGGAACATGATCAACTTTGTTTTTTTCTTGTAGGTTTTTGTGGAGACCCTGGATAAATGCTTTGAAAATGTTTGTGAACTGGATCTCATATTCCATATGGATAAGGTGAGAAGAAGCTTATGCGTCTGCTTTTTTATTCTACTGTCGGTGTGACCAAGATGTGGATTGTTATAAACTAGTTTTAAGCCTGTTTCTGATCAGTATGGAGACTCGTGAAGGGCTCTGGAAAAGTCTTTTGCATAATTCAACAAAATATAATTGATCATAATCTAGATTATTTTTCCAGATATTGAAAACTTTATCAATCACAGTTGTTGGTTACTGTGCTATTTTGCCTGTATAAAAAAGGCCCCTTCAATCTTCAGCAGGCAGTCTAATCTGGTATGGCATTGTACTGTTATGTGCAGCCTGAGAACTTGATAGTTTGTTGGCTATATTGGAGATTTATTTGTTTCCTCTTCATTCCCTGGCACTGATGTTTGTGGGTTGAGCCATCTTGATCAAATTCCATCAGTAGGAAATTGATGTCATGTGGTGCTGAAGGGTTTTGGGTGGAGAGTTGTTTGAAGTGAGTGGTGTTATCCACGGAACTAAGGAATGTCCACAAGATGAAAACAAGGGATCTCCCACCCAGACAGAGAGCTTTAATTCTATAACAATCTGCTTCCTATGAGCCGTTCATCTGTGCTTGGCTACTTAATACCTAATCAGATTGTGACTGCCATGTGTTTGCATTGTTCAGGAATCGAATAAGTTCTTTTTCTCTTTTTCCTTCTTTAAGAGAAGGTTTCTTGTACATAATAGACAGATTAATAAATCAATTATTTGACAAGAAGTGTTCCTCTACATCGACACTTCTTTGTATACATAATACTTGGACTCCACCACACTATAACGGTTCTCTATGCCTACATCTTTATATAATACTCTCACATGTAGGACGGCGATCACAGGTTAAAAACAAGTACTCGCTTGCTCTTTTAGATTTTGAGTAATTTTGTTAGATATCTTAATACTTAAAAACTTTATACTATATTATTGGGAAAGTGTGTTTTACATATTTATTCCCTTAGTGGTTTTTGAAGTAAAATAAATAAATTTTAACACCTTAGCCAGGCCAAGTAATCCTCTATCATTTTCTTGTGCCCACCCTAGCTTCGTTTCTTCCTGCTCTCTCCTCAGGTGCATTACATACTACAGGAGGTGGTGATGGGAGGCATGGTGCTAGAGACCAACATGAATGAGATTGTCGCCCAAGTGGAGCTACAAAATCGCATGGAAAAGTCTGAGGTGAGACAAAAATCTTGGCATCTTTATTTAGAACAGCCATTGTCAATGTTGCCCCAAACTTTTCCAAACACTCTTTACCAGCCAACATCAGTTGGCTGGTAAAATGTTTGCGTAGACCCTCCATAAGATAGAATACACCATATCTTACATTTTTGCAAATTGGATAAAGTAGATGGGGTTAATTAACATATGCGTTTTGAAAAACTCAAAAGGTAGGAACACTGGCAATCTAGTTCAAACAACATAGAGATATATCAATGATTTGATATGTGTCCGTTTTGGTTGTTTTTGGTTTTTTTTGCATACAAAACACCATTAGCCATATTCTGTCTACTTATGGTGTTGAGATAGCACAGAATCCAAATGGATCAGTGCACACCAGCATCACACATAGGAGATCCATGTAAAATAAAATATTTTGAATATTGTGAAATGATGCACTTTATCTCCTATCTGTTTTACTTATTGAGTTGTGTTTGAAAGATTAGATAGAACTTGCCAGCAACTTTAGCTTGGTGGCAAGCAATATAGGATGGCTAGGTCGTTACATAGCTAGGTTGTTGCATTCATCAAATACAATTGAATCACTTTTGTAAAAAGAAATCAGAAATGGCATTTACAAAATCCTTATGCTGTACTAATGGAAAACTAAAAGTGCACATGCAGCATTTGAAAATGAAAAATTGTAAGACTAAGTTAAGGTGAATACAGCTGTAGATAACTACAAAACTTTGCACAGAAAAACATGGCTGATGGCGATTTTCTGTCCTTGTGTCTGTCCTCTTCAATCCACCATCACCTTTTAATGTCTAGCCCCAAATCCTGTCAGAGTTATCATCTGCCTTGGTAATGAAAGATGTGCTCGAGATTATTTTTGCTTTCTACAGGGTGGCCTGTCTGCAGCACCAGCACGCGCCGTCTCTGCAGTGAAGAACATGAACCTCCCAGAGATTCCACGTAACATCAACATTGGAGACATTAATATCAAAGTGCCTAGCCTCTCCCCGTTCTGACCAGAGATGGGGAGGGGTCCCAGTGTGACCGTTGACCTCTGGAGGGCTCTCTCTCTTCCCCCGCAGCTCTTCTTCTTTTGTCTGTCTCTTACTACAAATAAGGAGCCCGGCTGATGTGGTTTCAGATGTATCATGGAACCACAGCAGCTTGGTCATTTCCCACATGCTACTGTTATTTTGTGGGAGATGAACTGTGGATTATTTTTGAGTTCTACTGTATGCACATTACAGTTAACTCCAGTTTTGGGATTTGCACAAACCTTTAAAGCTTGATGCTACAAAGCATAGAGTCATATTAAGTCAATTAATCTTTTATTTCTTTCCACATTTGTTTCCAATTTCTTTGTCTAGATTTTTATGTTGTTTCTATAGTGAGGCTTGGATTTTATTCTTTAAATGACCCAGAAGGCATTTAGGCCTGATGTGCTTCTTTCGGGAAAACAAACTCTTCCAAATGTCTCCCTCCTGATCATTCATCACTGTATTTACTGCATCTCTCTTGGCAAACCTTCCTTTTGTGTCTGGAATAAGATTGTGAAGTCTTCAGACTGGAATCAAATATGCTCCCTATTTCCCCTGCTGGGCCATTATTTTCCCAAATGGCACTCGTAAGTCTTGGTCCAAGTCTCCATGGTCAGACTCAACCGACACTTATGCTAGTCTGATTATTTTCTCTCCGTATAGGGCATACATTAGATTTGTTTTTCAGTATCTGTGGCTTATGAATAATTGTTATTGTTCCCATGGGTCCATGATGTCAAGTGCTCAGCATAAAGTATGAAAATGGTCGACTGTACTTCCAGCCAAGTTTCAGGCTGTTGTGAAAGCCTCTTACCAACATCTGTCCAGAAAGGCAAAAGGCCAACTTTGACTTTTGCGGAGCTCCGTATTTATCTAAAGTGTGTATTTTACTGATTGTATCTGCAGAAAAGGCTAGATAGATACAAGTTAGATTTAGACTTGTCGTCATTGAGACTCTTGTTGCAAATCCTATCAGGAATTGGGGTGGATGGTGGGTGGGTGTGGTTAAAGAGTTTAACACATTCCCTGACTATTTAAATAAAATCAATAACATGAAATAAATGATTGGAGTGATCTGCGTGACACTGACTTTGTTTTGTTATGTGCCATGCACTAAATCCTGGACACACTGTATAGCAGAACATAAAGAATGAAGATGTGTCCCACTTAAACTTGGCTTGAGTCACTAGGCTGTGATTCAGCTCACATCTGCTGTGCTCTATAATGCCATCTACATTTCTCTCTCTAGGTGCATCCTCAACAATAGCTTTATTCGACTACCATTCCCATGTTTTATCAGCCACAGTGAGTGTGCATTTTTAATACAAGCACACTCTTAAACCCCCTCTTCCCTAGTTTGGGGAAAGATATGGGGATGTTTTTTTTTTTCTTTAGGAAAACCTGCGATGGCTCCCACTACTTCACCTCCACCCTCACAGAAGGAAGAAAGTGTGTTTCACATCAGCCAGGATTAGTTCAGCTGAGCCGCTCTGTCTCTTTCTCTCACCCACTCACATACAACAACTAGTTCCTTTAGTGGAAATACAGCTGCAGAATCTCTGGTAAGTAGTATTTTTCTTGTATCTTTTACACGTTTACTTTTAGTTTACCCCATACATAGTAAGACGGAAAGCCTAATCTCCAAAGTACATGCTACTTTAATAGCAGCTTGTCTTTTCGTCCCAGGTTCATAGAAGTGTGTCGATTATTTATTGGCGCTTCCTTCAGTTAATGTTGTTAAGGTTTTTCTGCATTTTATGTAAAATTCACAAGCACTTTTTTTTGAAGACTTTAAAATGGCTTTGATACAAAGTTTTTTTTCTTTTTTGCCTGAGGTTTCTTTTTCTTTATGTGTGCCATGTGTTAACACTTAGTAGCAGTGTACCCAGAGAACCTTTGCCATTCCTAGAAATTGGAGAGTAATGGAAACTTTTGTGTCAGTGGCCACAGTGAGAAAGAGACAAAGACAGAGATGTTTATCACCAGTCTTGGATAATTTTAGCTCAGACAGATCACATTGATGGAAAACTACAATTTAGTGGTCAGTGTATAAGAATACAGTCACAGCATAATAATGGGGGCATTAAGAACTTGCTCCCAAATCACATGTTCAAACCTGCTTCTTCACATTTTCCCTTTTGTTATTTTCAGCTTGCTGTTATCTTTGTGTTCAGTCTCCAGTGTTAGTTCTTTGATACACTAGCTGTAAATGTCCTAAATCTGAGAGGGATCCCAAATTTAAATGGGATGCACATTGTAAAAGTGCTGGTAGCTCAACTGGATAGCTGGATATAATTTGAAATGTTCATGAATCCCAGTCTCACAGCAGAACCCTGAGAGACCGTTATCTATATCTTCCATTTTCCAGGGAAGTTAAATCCAGATGGAAGATTTGATGCATGTATACTCTGCAGGCCCCCCAGCTGGCGCGGTTATGCAGGTAACAGCTTACCTGCATAGTGTTACACACTGCTAATGGCTGTAACATTTATAGCCACAAAACATAACTTTCCCGTGAGACTAATCTGGCCGACAAAATAATTGGTTTCTGAACCATACACTTGGTCAGTAATCAGGCAAGCCGCTCTGGTCAAGCAGGAGCCCTCTCACCCCTCCACCAATCCTACCAGCTAGTGCCATAAGGCATTATGGCACTAGCCATATGGCATTACAAAGACCCACCAGTCCTGGAAAACATCTACAGTAAATATGTTCTTCCCTCTACGGTCATCCCCCTGAAGACAGATCAGAATAGCTGCCGTACTCCCACCTATTTTACACTATTCTTGTCAGTTGTGGTCATAACGGTTTGAGTCCTATCTGTGTCTATGTGTGTATTTCTAAATGTTTTAAAAACTCATTATTTATTGTTGAGCAGTACTTTATGATAGACAATAGTTAGAACACAACAGGGGCACCATAGTTCAGGAGGTAGGAGGGATGTCTAGTAATCGGAAGGTCGGTGGTTTGATCCCCGGTTCCATCAGTAAATGTGTCGAAGTGTCCTTGAGCAAGACACTGAACCCCTCCCTAAGTGCTTGGGACAACAGATGAAAATCAACCTGGTGGCTAAATCTGGCATATTTACATTCTAAACATTAATTAGTCTATACAGTCCCTATGAAGGAGATTCTTATACAGGTCACGGGTAGAAAGCTCATCTAAAGCTGTCCCTACGTTTCAGAAAAAAACACCATCTTTTCAGGCTCAATAATCCAGGTAGTCAACAAAGTCAAAAATAGTTGCATCAGGTCATCTGGATATATGTTTAAAACAAAACATGAGTATGTTTCAACATGAATCTGAACATCATCCTCAGCTCTCAGTCCAGTATGTGACCCACCTCGCTCCCTTTTAAAGGAACAAGGATGTAAATCGGGATGCCTATAAAGAATGCAGCACAACAATACCAACATGGAAGAAAAGAAAACCTCTTTTGTTTCAAACCTATGTCCAGATAACCTGATTGCACTATTTTTGACTTTGCCCCTGCATTTGTGTGCACATATATATGTGTGCATGCGTTTGTATAGGTGGTGCATGAAAATGGGTATTTCTCAAATATTTTACACTTTTTAACTGATCCCTGATGTAAAATCTGTGATTGCAGCAGAAAAAAATAGAGATTTCAGCTGTAAAGCAAAACCTGATACAGGATTGGAGAAACTAAAATGATGAGATGTCCTGACTTAAATGGAATTATTCTCCATAACTGTTACTGACCCGCTAACGCAACAACCAGGATTAGGAATTAAGATGTGATTATATATTTAAAAGTCAGTCCAAAAAGCAGAAGTCCACAGTCTGTGAAATGTAAGTTTTGACAATTCCCATGTTGACAGATTTATAAGCTACAGAATATGAGCCAGTGGTATGTGTGGAGACAGAGTCCAGGTCAGCTGCACTGCCACAGATGGGCTGAACAGAGGGGGCTTGTCAGGGTTTGTGATGAGTTCAGACTATACATCACACTTGTCTCTGAAGGCCTTGGTGATGAGGAATGGGTTGTCATGTGTCTCTTCTAGGACAGTTTGCACAATAGGCTGGTTCTGCCAATCAGGAAGTGACTTTCTACGGCCTGCTTGGCAGGCCCACCCACACACAGTTGCAGAGAATATGTATGTTCTTCAGCTGGTGGGATTTACTGTCAGCGAGTGAGAGAAAGGAAACTTTCCAGATGTTGAATGAGTAGGTTGCCAATGAACATTGTTGGTTCAGGAAGAGAACTCACACCGACGGCCTGTGAGGACACATTAACAGGAGCCGCTGCACGGTCCTCTGGCTTTGGATGTGTCACAACATGTGGCGGAGAGCTGTGGTGCAACAGGCTATCTTTGTGCTTCCTCTTTCTCCCTCAGCGAGACGCATCGATGGAGCAGTTCTTCATCTGAGCATTCACTCTGATCATGCACTGGGAGTCATGCCTTGGCAGCCATTAGCTTCTCTCCAGTCACCGTGGGTGTCTCTGGGTTTTCACTTGTTTGACTTGTGCTTCAAGGCTTTGAGGTTTTTCAATCCGCACTTCTAAGGTGGTTTCATACGCTGCAACTTCAGCAGCAGCTTCTTGCCCTGCCCGTCTTCACATACACCCTCTCTGTTACTCGGAGGAAAATTCTATTTGATTCTGTTTGGTTTAAAGGGGCTGTGGTAGCTCTAGGGTAGAGTGTGCACTTTGGGAACTGGGGAGCCAGAGGCAGCGGGTTCGAACACAGGAAGGGCATCCGGCCTGAACCCCCTCAAGCTCCATCTAAGTCCATGTCCACCCCCACAACGTGGGCACTGATGGTGACGTATAAAACCGACATCTCACTGTAGTTTGGTTTAAATCTTACTTGCCTCTTGCTGAGTAGTCGGCTCACTTGCAGTAAGTTAGGTCTAATGTAGCCTAAGCTTGGTTGAGTAGCTATCCATCATCAACTGCCCCAGTCGAGTCTTGTTTTGAGATTCACCTGAATATAACTTGATGGACTTGATTAATGAAAAAAAGGGATCATGGAATTGGAATGTTCCATAGAATGAACTCAAACCCACTTCATAGGCTGCTTGCTACTTAAGAGGGGCTACAACTTGCTAGCTTCCTTCTCGTTCTCGTCTTCTTTCCTCCAGGTCAGATGTACTGTAGCCAAGTGTGTTTACGCTTGATGATTATCTCTCATGCTTTTCTTCTCTTTTGGCACTTTTATGGTGCTTCACTTGTGAAGTGTTGAGTGAATACATGCCCCTACATAGGCCCCTCAGAGATTGGTTCCACCTCTATGACTACTGTATATTAAAGATGAGAACCAAAAAATAGCAAGGTGCCAAAATGGCTTATTATGTGAGGCAGTTTCACATTTAGCTGTTGGTCTTGTCTGTGTTCCTAACCAACAGCCTACAGATGTTGAAATCCCTTCCATTCCTATTCTGTCTTGGAATTGCAAAGATTGGCATCTGAGAATTACAAGATTTAAACTTGCATTGGCTAAAGTTGAGCTTTGGTTCAATCACACAATATCTGTAATTATGCTATTGAGATTTATGCAGCTTGGCATCTCAGCGATCATCACAATACAAATTGTCTATGCTGAACGTTATTTCTAGATGTGATATCTCTCTTATTGTGCTTTGCACTTGCTGCTGTAACACGCAATTTCCCCCAGTGGGACTAACAAAGGAATAACTTATCTTATCTAATACGTGGGCGTGGCTTTCCAGATATCTCAGCACCAAAGCTGCTGCTGATCATCTTGGGTGTCACCTCTCCCTGTTAGGAGGCTAAACTGTGCAGCCTGTCAAACACACAATGGAGCAAAGCCTCATTAGAAAGTGAAATTAAAGTCAGTTATCCTTTCATTGCAAGGGAACTGCTTGTCTGTCGGACACGGCTTCACAGGTTGCCCTTTGACCTTTCACTATGTGGTCGTCACTAGTCCTGATGGTCATCACCACTGGAACAGCGGCACCAGGTTGAATTTTACGGTTTAGGTTATTTATTAGTTTGTAAAAACAGGAGCCGTTCCCGCCACGCTGACTCACTCCTCAAACCCAGTGTGACTGGATGTTCAAGTCTTCTCTATGAAGACAAATATTCAACAAAACACCAGAGGGCTCAAAGTCAGATGAGCCAGATATTGTTGGTTTGAACCCACCACGGGGCATCAGGAAGGGCATCCGGCCTTAATCCCCTAAGCTCCATCTAAGTCCATCTCCATCCCCACAACGTGGGGACCGATGGTGACTTGTAAAAATAGACTTGTAGTGTCGATGGTCGATGTCGATGGTCCTCTACCAATGCAGAGAAGCTCCACTGTAGCATCTCCAGATAGTCAGTGACCACCAGTCACCTTCCAATGTCAGCAACCATCCCTTTGAGGGATGAGGGCTAACAAGTGACACAGCTACCGCTAATGAGACGTAGCAGTTTCACAAGCTACCCAGTAAAGCTGGATTGGAGGACTATCAAGTGATGAAGTAATCATGTTGAAACATTTATAGCTGAGCCATATGTAATTATATTACTGGACAATGCTACCGTTGACAGCTATAAAGGCATAAAAACCAATGCCAACTCAGACGTGGGGCATTTTATGTAACTCTGTTGGCTGCAACAGCCATTTGGTGTTTACCCATTATTACCTCTCTCTCTCACACACACACACACACACACACACACCAACGGTGGTGTCAGCCATGCAAGTTAACCATCTCAGGAGGAGCAGTTCAGGGTCAAGTGTCTTGCTCAGGGACACCTCAGCATTTTTGAAAGGAGTAGCTGGGGATCAAACCAGCAACGCTCCAGTTAGCACATGACCTGCTCCACCTCCAAGCTGCTGCTGCAACTGTAATGGCCAAGCTCTCACTCCCTCCTGAAAGTCTTTCCACGTTCACTGTGGAGCAGCAGGGCCCAGGAGGTGACGTGGGTCATCCAGTAGTCACAAGGTGGCTGGTTCAACACCTGGCTCCTACAGTAAGTATGTGTCCAGAAGCAAGACACTGAACCCTTACCTGCTGCCCGGGTGCTGCAGCTGCCCACTGCTCCTATACGATAGGATGGGCTGACTGCAGAGGACGCGTTTCTGTAAGAATAGAGAGAGAGAGGTCTCTTTTACCTGTCCCATGTTGTTGAGCTGGACATGGATTTAGATGGAGCTTGGGGGGATTAAAGCTGGATGCCTTTCTTGATGCCTTGCACTGGGTTCAAACCCGCGATCCCTGGCCTGTCAGTTCCTGAAGCACTCACTCTACGCCTGAGCTACCATGGCCCCCTCTGATACCGATTATATAGCTGGAGCAAGTTAAGAAATTCTAAAAACACGTGTGTGTGTAACATGTAACATACATGCATCTCGTTTCTTCTCTTGCTGTGAGAATACAGGGTCCATTACATTGACTTTGTGTTCCTGCCTTGACACTTATCCTGTAGTCCCACTGCCAGATGCCCAGGCTCTCTGGTTGGTTTAGAGTTGTTTGAATGGGGCTTCTCCACACTGGACATATGAAGGCACAGGGGGATGGATGTAGGGGGACCTGGGCTTTGTTGAAGGACATTAGATTCTGCTGTTGTTTGTTAACCCGAGTTAAGACCCTGTGTCAAAACGTAGGTTTTGTAAGCCGGGAATCTCCGCGTGTGGAAGAGCTATCATTTTACAGTCACTATAGAATGACTCTTCCCGGGTCCTTTGATACACGGTGGCACAGTTTTGTCCTAATGAAGCTAACATGTTACTGATAGCACCGTAAAACTACACTGACAGTTTGGAAAGTTGAACTGAAATTGATTTTTGTAGTTTCTTGTCATTTAAGCTTCTGAGAAGAGTCAAAATTGATGACTGAAATACTTCCATCTCTCTTTAGGTGTGATGGAAACGTGCCTCTTTTCATAGTTATAGCTCAACCATTAACTAACTAAGGAAGGAAGAAACCCGCAGTCTTACAAGACTACAGAGTGTCCAGTTTCCTGCTCAGACCTCCTCTGTCGGCCAAATGAGAGGTTACTACATCAGTAAGAATCTGGGCCTGGTGGGGGTTGTACTCGGGGCTGGAGCTGTGCTTACTATACTAGGTTTGTCCATCGCCCTCAGCCGGGAGAAAGCAAGGAAATTGGAAAAGCCTTATGATGGATCAACTGGCTTCTCCACCATGCCTTCACCAAATGGCATCCCAACCAGCACCTCCCCAGCAACCACCTCCCTGGCTCCCCTGGAGCCCTGGGAGCACTACAGACTACCGGACTCCGTGGCTCCCATCTCCTACAATGTGACGCTGTGGCCTTGGCAGGAGCCTAATGAAGACGGCCTCTACATCTTCACAGGACACTCAGCAGTCGTCTTCACCTGTGTGAAGCAGACTGACCTCATCCTCATCCACGCCTACAAGCTGAACTTCACCTCCCTCCAGGGCCACCATGCAACATTGATCAGTCTGGACAGAACCACGGTGCCCAACATACGGAGGTCCTGGTTGGTCACGAAGACGGAGTATCTGGTCATTCAGCTGAATGGCAGATTGGCAGCTGGAAAGTCTTATGTACTTTATACAGAGTTCCAAGGAGAGTTGGCAGATGACCTGGAAGGCTTCTATAGAAGTGAATATGTTGAGGATGGTGTAAATAAGTAAGTAATCATGTTGCAAACTATTGAGAAGAGAGGGTTTTAGTTTTGCAAGAAGTGTCATGCCTGATTCTTTGCACACTGAGAGCCCTCTTTAGAGGTAGTTAATGTTCTTGCTTACATCGTTCCACTTGAAAGGACTTTGGATTATGTTTCACTAAATTCATGTTGCTCCAGTGTTAATATTTAATTTGGACTATTTCTCTAGGGTTGTGGCCACCTCTCAGATGCAGGCAACATACGCCAGGAAAGTGTTCCCCTGCTTTGATGAGCCAGCCATGAAGGCCATCTTCAACATCATCCTCATCCATAGCAGAGACACTGTGGCTCTGTCCAACAGCAGGGAGAGTGGTCAGTTTCAATCACATTCCCACTAACACATGAAATCACCAGAGAATACCTTCATATTCAAAGATTAGAGCTTTCAGGTTAAGGTCTGACTGTTGGGGTCACACTGGAATCGGCTCAGTGGGCTGAACAGGTCAGCACAGTGGGTTAGGCTCTGAGTGTAAATAGTGTTATATTTCTCAAGTCAAATATTTTTAAATTACTGTTATTACTAGCAGGTCCATAACCACTTATGAATGGAATCAAATACAC
>OMLC01055764.1:0-23180 GCA_900302585.1 Regalecus glesne
GAACACAATATATATATATATGTATATATATATATATATATATACATACATATGTACTCACAAATACACACACACACACACACACACACACATGTATGTGTGTGAGATTGTGTCTAAATCCCGCAGCCCTGGGTTAAGCACAGTAAGAGAGGAGAAAACACCCCTATGGGTAAGACTACCAATAATTATAGGCCTATATTCTATTTTTGTTTTCATAAAGATGCTGAAATCATTTTAATTAACCTATGAAACATAAATCACACTTCATCCTGGAGCTTAACTGTCTGCTGTCAGGCTTTCACGAGGACTGCATGGTAAAATGCATACTAGCTGACTGTGGTGGGAGACACTTTGGCTGACAGCATCCACCACACGGCATGCAGCTATCTCACACATGCACGGAAAACACTTGAGCTCATGGTTATCAGCGTGAGAACAGTGCAGGGAAAGCAGCGGCGAAGAGCTACCACCTGTTTTGTGGACGACAGATGTCTCATGTCTCCAGATGTACTGAATATAATGACACTGTATTTTCGCACCTTACGTCATTCTGTGGTAACGTTCCAGAGGAGAGCCCCATGTCCAAATCCTGATCTCACACACAGCCTGGTAAGGCTTCAGGTTAGAGCAACCCTGTGTCACCTCAGCTCTGTGGGTTAGCTCTCAGTTAAGGTTGGGTTAAGGTTAAGTTAAGTTCAGTGAAGCAGGGGTGAGGGAACATAAGGGTCGTTATAGCTTAGTGGGTGGAGTAGTGTTCTGGCGACCAGAAGCTAGCAGGTTCGATCTCCAGTCCTGCAGAAGACGCCAAACCCCTAACTGCTCCCCGAACGCCATAAGTTGGCAGCTCACTGCTTCTATACAATAGGATGGGTTAAACGCAGAGAAATCCAAATTTCCCCTTGTGGGACTGATAGGGGGAATCCATTATCATCATAAGACATACTCCTCTGTGTAGATTCTGTCCACGGTGATGAGGGCTCCATGTCATGGCAGCATGGCAAATGTCCTTCAACATCCTCCCTCATTAATAAACACTCTCAAGAAATACCACTGGATTATCTCGATGGCTCCAACCTGGCAAGCTTCCAGTGGTCACCATTTAGAGACTGTGGTGAGAATGGGCAGCTCCCAGTTTGATGGGAGTTGGATCTAGATGGGCCTCGTGTGTGTGAGAAGGGGTTAAACACAAATATCCTTTTGGACCTCAAAGCATAGCCAAGAATTCTCCATATCTAAAACCCTTCATGTCTCGTGAAAACTGAGATCAGGTCATGTTTCGGTTTCCTTTGTACTTCAAGAACTGTGAAGGTTAAGACACGCGTCATTAAAACGTGATACCCGCGTAGGTTCACTATTGTTCACGCAACGTCTCGCACCATAAACAGCAGCAACAAACAGTGGAAGAGGGTCTGGCAGGCATGTTGGTCTCCATCAAACTTCACTTTTGTATGAACATGAGGTACTGGAGATGGGAAACATCCCAAAAGAGGATTAAGAATAATACAGAAAGAGGAGAGCTAGGCTGAGAAATTGAAGCAATTAGGAGAAACATGAGCCAATGGAAGTCAAGCCATGATTGACGGCACTGCGAGCTCTGCCTGGACATTTCCGGGACTTGGAATCACATCACCTCCTGACCCCCTGAGAACTCCACCCAGAACAACCCCACCTGCCATGGAAAGGCTTCCCAAACCCATGATCTCCGTTTTATGAAGTGTTTCACCTTTTTAAGCTCCGACTATGGAGAAAGGTCATAAGATGAGGCCCCTGACATGAAGAAACGCTTCAGAGAAAAGAGGACAGGGAGCAATTAGAGAGGGAGTTCCTTACAGGAGTGGCAAGATCAGAGTAGTTTTCTTAAAATCAGAGTCTGTTTCTCATTTTCTTTCCAAAGTGTGTTTTCACACACCAATAATATGTTTAACTAGATGAGCTGGTCTCTGTGAGACTTGAGGTTTGAGAAGTTCGACACTCCCAAACATCTCGATGGGCAGACAAGAAACAAGGAGACTCCTCACATCTGCCAAACAACTGGTGAAGGCAGACCAGTCTAGACCACATCTGTAGGATAACCCAAAGAACATCCCATCCAAGCCTGAGACACATGAGAAGCTACACTGGATCATTTTACAGTGGGAAAACACCAATGCATGCATTCCAGCATTTAATACACTCTCCCTGTTTTACTGCAAACCTTCATAATTACCATTTGAGTTTTGTGCTTTCACTTTAGATTACCTTGTAAAGAAGGACTAGCCTGAAAGCTCTGAGACATGGTGGAAGAAAGGTGATCAGATAAATAAATAAATTAAATAAATGATTCACTTATCAGTCCCGCAAGGGGAAATTTGGATTTCTCTGCATTTTTGACCCAACCTATTGTATAGGAGCAGTGAGCTGCCAACATGTGGCGCTTGAGAATCAGTTAGGGGTTCAGCGTCTTGCTCAAGGACACCTCGACATGCTGTATATATGCAGGACCGGGGATCGATCCTGCCACCTTCCGATTGCCAGACCACCGCTCTACCCACTGAGCTATGCCGCCCCGTATCCTGGACAGCAGAGTCTGAAAGGTCAACAGGTCACATATATTCAATAACTACTGCCAAGGTGTTGTTAAGCAAGGCAGTCAGCCTCTTAAGAGTTACTCGAGGGCTGGTATCACAGATAGCTGAATCAGTTTATGGTTTCATCACTCATCTAAGTGACCTCTTCAGTCTCAATTGACTGCAGGTATCCTACCCTTATAAACAAATAAGTGGTATAAGGGTGGGGATACCTGCAGTCAGGTGAGAATGAAGTCACTTAGATGGGTTATGAAATGTTTCTCCCAACAAACGTCATGTCCAGATGAACTGACTCGACTTTCTATGATTTCCTTACCCAGGTTATTGAGCATGCGTGGATTCAGCAGACAATACTAGAAAAGTGTGGCCACACTGGGCAACTTCTGGTCATATCAATCGACTAATCAATCATTACCTATAAAAGCACATCTTTTATATTACATTGTGCTTTACATGAAGTGAAAGTGCAGAGAGAAAGGAGGCAATGGTAAAAGAGAAAATAGTTTGACATTCGACACAACTAAAACATCTGGCCAAACAGATGATCTCAGTAGGTAGATCTCTCTATCTCATCTGGGGGTTCAGAGATCTTTTCACCTCTGAGACACATTCCCAGTTCTTTCTCATTTGGAATCAAATTCCCACTGCTGGGACTCACACCAATTCTATCCAAATGGGAAAAACCCCTGAGATCAGCCATGGTGGCCCAACAACCCACTCAAGCACTGAATATCCCAGATAACGCAGGCATTTTGTTTCACATCCAAATGGTGAGGAAGAAAACAGGGATTCCTGTGAGGCTCATCCTATCTTATTTTAAGTGAAAAGTGCCAACGAAACATGATATTGCTTGGACTGAATGGCTCCCAGTTGCAAACACGTGTAACCACTCTTCTCTGTGACTGTATTTGACCAAGTGCCTTGATGACATTCTTTTTGGGATGTCCATCTGTGCTTTCAATAAGATATTTACACACAATAACATGTGGTGAAATTATCATTAGTAATGTGGATACGATGACCAAGCATAGCGACATTCATTTCTCATTTTACTCACCAAAACCAGTCTAATAGGGTCAGCAGATTTGATCATTTTATTGTAATACGAGTAATTAAGACCGAGTAGACCCATTTCTAAGTGACACGATTAGTCCCCACGTCGTGGGGGTGGACACAGTCTTAGGTGGAGCTTAGAGGATTAAGACTGGATGTTCTTCCTGACGCCCTTGCGGTGGATTCAAACCTGCTGCCTCTATCTACAGCATTTAAGACCAAGGAATGACCAAATTGAAGTTATAGCATTATATTATAGATATAATAATAAGGAAGCTTTATTTATATGTTACCGTGCACATATACAGCAGAATCCGTCATCTGTGTTCAACCCATCCTATAGTATGGGACCAGTGAGCAGCTGCAGTACCCAAAATCTAAGAGACTATCAGGTCTCATATCATGTTATCCATATTATACTGACACATTGCCAAACTCTGATCAGAGATAATCACAATAGGTAATCATAGATGACTATGCCATGGCTTGAAATTAAAGTGAAGAAGCCCTAAACACAGTCCCAGAGGGCTGACCTGCCATTACACTGGTTGGTGTGTCTTCTGGTAATCTGACCATCTGTACAGACGGTCCCCCTGCGGCACTGGCAGAAACCAGAACGTGGCTTCCCACAGACTCGCTTTCAAAGATCTGTGCTGTGCAGAATGTCACTCTCTGGGAGGGCAGGCACAGGAAGTAATTAAGGACACTTGAAAGAAGGGGTGGGTCTTTTACTGACCCCAGACACACAGCAATCTAGGGCTTGGCCTTAAGGGGGGGGGGTGTCACTAGAGGAAATGGACATGGGGACATGTCTTCATGCATGCTCAACAATCCCGGTAAGGATCAGTTCATCATCACTGTATCCAGCTGAACCAATTAAACTTTTCTGCAATAACATGGTGACATAAATAGTATTTGGCAGGCAGGTGGGGAGACATTTATTTTTTTAGATGCCAATGGAAGTCATTTGGTAATCATATGGCAGGGGGGGAGACAATCTAAACAAGGAAGAAAATCCTCTTTTGCACTATGGCCTGTGAAGGAAATAAAGGCTCACATCTTGCCCTGGTTGAATAAAACCATTCCACCCCAGAAATAAAGACATCTCCTGACACAGACCAAATTGCCTTTAACGGGCTTATCTCTGGAAAACAAACCTGATTACAACGTCTGCTTTAAATCAAAGGGGGTTTATTTGAGTTGAACCCCGGGGCTTCTAAAGTAATGGGTAACATGTGGATGATGGGGCCAGTAAACTGATTTTGTTCCACCAACATTGTTTCACTCTCATTACTGGGGTGACCAAGCTGTCAGTAGACAAGAAGAAACAGGGAAAGGAGAGAAATAAAACCTGAAGTGGCAGCGATGGGAAATGAAAACTGTAATGACCTGAGAGCAGGTCTGCCAGCGAGTCTTTCAAAGCTTCAGAGTCTGAGATGAGGCTCAGGTGAGATCCAGCTGTGTTTGACTATCAAACACAGACATCATTAAAGGTATCCAGTATCTAAACTAGAAGGACCTGGAGAAGTTATTTCCAAAACATTGTGAAACATATCAGCGACCTGTCGTTCATTACCCGCTGGCTCTTATACACAGAGCATCGAGTCAGAGTTGTTTTGTCAACCAATGAGCCGAGCAGCTTGGCTAAATGCACCATTTACAAGTTTAACTACTCTTCTGGACTTTTTTTTTCTTACAAATTTAGCACCAAGACATCTGTGCGATTTCTATTCAAAATGATGACTTCTGATTTTGAACTGAAACGTTATAGGATGACAACACCCACTGGCCAGTGACCATGTGAGGTTAGAGATCAGCTCGCAGCAGGTCATGTCAGCACCACAGCCATGTTGATTGACCGCTCTGCCTTCTCTCTGGATGTGTGTCATCATCCTTGCAATAGGTGGCCTTAATTTAAGATCCCCAACTCAACAAATGCCTATTATTTGGGCCTCCCAACTGCAGAGAACAGTCTCAGTGACAGCACAAAGTCCTCCCATGCATGTGTTGGAAGAACAGAGTCTTTGTTGGGAAAAAAAAACATGCACAGCTCCAGTGGACCCCGTTAATTATCAGTAAAAAGTCACTAATTAGAACACAATTCTCAATAATTAAGAGGCATGAGGCAAACTGGAGCAGATTAAAGAGTCCATCCATTCATCGTCAACCGCTTATCTGAAATCGGGTCTCGGGGTCATGCTGGAGCCTATCACAGCGCTCATTGGGCAAAAGGCCGAGAAAGAACCAGGACAGATCGCCAGTCTGTCACAGGGCAGAGAAGCGAGGGGAACAGTGTCTTGCTCAAGGACACATCGACAGCCTTCTCCGCAGGTGCGACCTTCAAAGCTGCAACCTTCCAATTGCCCGATGACTGCGCTACCCTCTGAGCCATCCCCAGCCCCTGTATTGCCATCTTAAATAATAACGAGACTTTTAAATAACATGTCTCTCCAGTACTCTGGGTGTATGTTTCAGGGTCAGGGCAATCATCTGGTGTGTGTGTGTGTGTGTGTGTGTGTGTTTGGCGGTCCACTCTTCACAGCGCCATCTAGTGACAATACAGGATATCGCTATTCAGAGCAAGCATCAGATCAGTCTAACATTTTGGTGCAACAACGGGCGGCAAAGTGCGTCCGATCTGCCTACAAGCCGTGCTGCAGCGTTGAAACTACCACATGAGGGGAAGGGCGACGGCTCTGGGTTGTGGTCTGAGTTTTAGGCAAATCCCGGTTTGGAATGTGCGGATAGTAAAATCGGGATTAGCGGCCATCACGTGATGGTGAGGAATGCCCGCGGAGTGCGTGATGAAAGGCTTATCTGTGTCGGGAGTTAATTGAGTCGCATTCCAGCCGCCCGTCGCGTCTGAACAGACAGAAAAATCGCCGCTTTTCTTTCCATCACACTGAGCTGATTCGATCGACACGGGACAACCACACACACACACACACACACACACACACACACACCATGTGTTTACCATGCGAAAGGACCGCAGATAGAGAGAATAATGAGCGCAGATCGCCGCCTCTGTCCTCCGGTTCAAAGTTTCCTCCAGTGTTCTTCCGACGGCGATGAGCCACCAGGAAGGAGCAAGGTCAGGCGCATTTAGAGCAGACACCGTGCAACAAGTATGTCGTTTAAAATGCCTCGTTTTACGCAGACACGCTTCAGCCCTTTTTAATTAATAGAGGCAGTGTTTGGATCGGGACACAAAAATCAAAGCCGCCCACCTCTGATAGGCTGTGAGCGGACGAAAACTGCACGTACAGGACGTTGCAATCCAATCAGCGTTACGTCCTAAAGCAATCGCAACGAACTGCAAGAAATCACTTTAAAATCTCAGCAATTTCTCACTTTTCCCACTTTTTGTTGAATTTCCTTTCCGACGGGAATCTCTAGAAATAAGAGAGCAGCACAGAGACGCGTTGTATTTAGACTTAAAAGTTTTTAAATGGCAAGAGAAAACGGTCCCATAATCAGACAGGTAAACAGACATGCGTGAAAGACCGCATTAAGATGAACAAGACGACGCAGGCAGAAAGACGCGCAAACAGGACCACGTATAGCAGAGATCAATTGTAGAAACGGACATGACAACTAAAGGGAGCACTAAAGTTAATTAGAACAGCATAATTTGAAGCTACTGCGTTCTTCATCGGAGCAAATACGGTGTTGCACACTACTCACGTAGACGGTGTCGATCGCATCGTCGAAGAAGAAAACATTTCGATCCAGCAGAACCTCTTCGGTTACATCCGTCCCCGTATCCAAGAGACGGTCCCCCGCTTGTGGTCCGTAGTCAAACAAGTCGCTCAGACTGGCGCAGTTCACTGACAATACGAGGGAGAGAACCGTGAGCGACCCTAACCACCTTCTTAGCTGAGGTATCATCTTGTTGTGGGGACGCATGGGGCACAAACACACGCACAGACGCACACAGAGAGAAGAAGAGTACCAGGGCTCTGAATTAACCAGATGGGGACCCCGGTGCAGAATGAATGAGTGAGCAGTGGTGATTTCATATAACGGAGGGTGGAGTTTGAGGAGGTCATTTACGCAAGCAGGAGCCCGGTACGTGGTTCAGTGTATGCTGAGAGAGCATCACTCAGAAGACACTGCGGGTCCTTCTCCTCAGGCACCATCGTCTGTCTGTCCACATGATCTGCAGGTAGCATGTAATGCGTTCAGAATCTCGGTCAAGCGTCCAAGATGGACAAGTACGAGTCATGTGTTTGTGACCAGTGAGGTTCCCACTTTTCCTGCTGTGTTGAGGAATCCTATGTACAAGTTTGTGTGTTGATTAAGTGATTCTAAGCAATGTAATCATGATGGTTTTAACCGAGCCTACACACTGGAATAAATGTCTGTATGGGTTTTAATCATACTGGACCTGCGAGCTGCTGTTTTAGCTCCATGGCTGTGTTGTTGTCCTGTGTCTTATTTCTATTGTTTTTCTTCAATACGGACCTATGTGTCTGAATAAAGTATGATTTGATTGACTTTACACAATCTGTTTGTATGTATGTCTTCCAGTATCTGTCTACCCAGTACATCTATGGATCTGTCTCGCTGTCTGTTTACAGGAGGACACAGTGTTAAAGGCGAATGGATGTTAATTGCAAAAGCATACTGTAGAATTCATTCACTCAAAAACATTTTTGGAGGAGTTTCAACTCTTCCCCAAATCTAAACAGATGGCTCAGCTAAATAAGACACTTAAGTGACCTCGGAAGTGTTAGCTGACCGTCACATGTAAGCTGCCGCATAATACTGAGGTCTACCATTTCATACATTGACTGCAGTATGTGCCAAATAAATACGTACATTACATCTGGAGAACTCGTATCAAACTGGAAGCAACCATAACACAGATGAGCTTTCTTGCTTCCAATAAGAAGAGCTTTGTTACCTTCATCTATTTTGATTTGTAAAATGCATTTCAATTTGCTGATGCTTGCTGCCACTCCTCCCATGTCTGTCTGCTATATCGTTAGTTTCAGTTAGCAGATGGTTTAATCCAGAGCGACGTACATCAAGAGTTAGTACAACACAAGTGAGGATCTAGTCAGGAGTAAACCATGTAAGTGCCCTGAAGCTAAGCTGGAGTCTGATAGGACATAGGTGCCATCAAGCAGTGCCCAAAGGCAATGCATAGTGAACAGAGGCAGAGTCCCTCCTTTGGAAAAGCGTCTCCAGGCTAGATGTTTTCATGGAAACCACAAAGATGCAAAGAACTATGGGAGTTTTGATGGTTTAAATCAAGTCAATTCTATTTGTTAAGTCTATAATCACAAATTTGTCTCAATGGGCTTTACAATAGCACATTGTGTCCTTCGACCTTCACATCTGTTTGGTGACCTTAAGCTCCATACTTAAGGTTTTGTCTATGTGGCATGTGCCCACCCCAAAACATGGATTTCTTCTCAGTATGCATACACAAGCCTTTCACATACTATTAAATCTACATCCTATTCTTTTCAAGAAAATGTGTCTAACGCAATAAAACCTATTTGCTGCACACACAAAAAAACATCCTGACAGTGTACACAGCAAAATGCCCCTACAATCTAATGCCACCAACTTGGATATAGCATAAATGTCATTGTTGTGAGTAAGCTAGATGGACACCATGTTCACAAGGAGCTTCACATCCAAAAAGACAGGCTAAAGCGGACAATGCCTTTATACAAAATATGGGCTCAAAGCTATCAATGGATATTTGTGCACTAAGACCAAAGCCAGCCCTCGAGGGTGACCCCTGAGTGTCTGAACACAGACTAAAAATCAAGCAATTTACAGCAACTCGTTCATAGAGACTCAGATTTATCCCAACAACAAAGGAACAGTGGGAGTCTGCTGCTTTGGTCAACCTTGGTTAGTCGTGAACTGGAGTGTTGTGTGGGGCTAAATGTTGTAGCCTGTTGTAAACCGTCAGGGTTGGGGAGACTGTGTGTGTGTGTGTGTGTGAGAGAGAGAGAGGGAGGGGGGGCACGCTGGCTCCGTTCTCAGAATAGTTTTCATTTTCACAGTGTTCCCCAGATCCCCAAATAAAAGGCCATTGTTTAAAGTAAACACCTAATTAGGATGGCACCTAATTAGTGGTTAACCTCAACAAGTCAGGAGCTGCCCTTGAGCCTCCTGTCATAGCCACCACCATAAATTAACAAGAGCTGTGAAGAAAAGACAGGCCCTGCTCTCTTCAAAGTTGCAGCCAGGTCTCTGTGAGGCTACTCTGCTCCTTTCAGACAAACATGACAAAGGTTTTGGTTTTGCATACAGCCAATTAGAGGCAGCATAGCTCAGGAGGTAGGGTGGTGGTCTGGTAATCAGAAGATTAGTTGTTTGATCCCTGGGCCCCACAGAAGACACGTTGAAGTGTCCTTGAGCAAGACAATGAACCCTTAACTGTTCCCTGCCTGCTGCGGCTGTTCACTGCTTAATACAATAGTTGGGTTAAACTTTTTTATCTAGTGCTTCTCTAGTCTAGCCCCCACTCAAAGCACTTCGGGGATTACAGTTGGATAGGATCAAACCCACAACACCTAAACTTGGAGGTACGCATTCTACTGCTACGCTATCATGGCCTCTAAAAGCCGTGTACTCTGGTGCCATTGAGAGCATTCAGGCAGGGTGCATCACTGTCTGGTATGGGAACTGTACCTCTCATGACCAAACATTCCAGAGGAGCACAGTACGGTCGGTTGACTGTACCACCAGGACCACACTCACCCTCCTACAGGACCTGACAGTGCAGGACCAGAGCTAAAAATATTATGATGGATCTCCATCACCCTAATAAATGGACCGTTTCTTCCACGGTGGTCAGGCTGTCACTGCCACAAGTCCCAGATGGAGAGACTCAGGAGGAGCATCTTCCCCCAGGCCACCAAGCACAGAAAAAAATATTACATTGGTAACAAAACTGGTTCTTTTACTACTATGCCTCAGACACTTTACAGCTCATTCATTCAAGAGACACCCCAGAGGACACCCACACAGACATGGGAGGGGGGCATGCAAATGCCACACAGAAAGGACCTGGGATGGGATTTGAAACCAGGACCTTCTTGCTGTGAGGCAACAGTGCCAACCGCTGTACCACCATGCTGTATTAGTAACTGCACACTGTACATATATATATTATCATACATATATTTATCCAAATACATCTTCTGTGTGGTATTTTTCAATTTTATAGTATTTTATTTTGTTATCCCATCTTTCTTTTGTTGTTGTGCCATTTGAGAGTTGTGCCAAAAGATCCCTCGATGCTTATTGTACTAATAAGTGAGTATTTGTGACAAATAAACCTTTGACTCTTGGGTTTGAAGAAGATGGGATGTTGCTGTGTCTAACGGGCAGATATGACAGCACAAGCTGGCTGAAGGCCTTTACCAACAGATAGCAACATCAGTTACTAAAACTCAGGGTCAAACATGTTATTTTGCTTGGCAGTGGGGAAGGAGCTGACACAACAGCACGTTGGTTCAAGGCTAAAGGATAAATCTTTTAGTTTGCCGATTATGCCGTAGTGAAAGGTAAAGGGGGATGCCGAGGGGGAGATGGTTCCTCAGGGGACAGCATGTCAACAAGTGGTAATTGAAGAGCATAGAAGTGTTTGCACAAATGTAGGCCTACTTAAACTTACCCTCGTTTGCAGTAGCTTAAAATGTAATTTTACTTAAGTACTTTTTGGCATATCTGTACTTTACGTGAGTTTACATTTTTGGCAGCTCTTACTTTTATTTTACCATTTTTTCCTGATAATTGTATTAATATTTTCCCCATTCATACAATTATGCTTCACACCATCACTGCTTGCTACATTACATGTATTTCTGTCACAGGCCACATTTTGTGGACTAATTTTGGACTTCAAACCATTGGTTTGGTGTCTCCACTCAATGGTAGAGAGTAAATTGGTTTTTAACTTCTTCAAGATAAGATTTGGTCTGGGTTAAGCCTCCAGGGAGTGAATATAAGGCAATGCAATGTTCCCAACCGAGTGAATGTGTGTGTGTATTCAATACTGGACATTTCCGGCTTATATGTCTTTAAGACTTGATGTGCTATGCTATTTGTTAGTTGCCATTGTGTTTTAGCATGCGTGTGCATGTGTTGGACTGGTCCACAAGGATCCATTGATCCACATTTAAGATCATCATATGAGGTTCCCCCTCATGGCAGGATTAATGTCATCAAGATCAGAACAATTACAGTGATGATGATGCTTCAGCCTTTTCTGGACCACTTTCATGTGTGATGGTACTTATTTGGACGGTAAAGACCATCTATTATCAGGTACTTATGGGGCAGCATAGCTCAGGAGGTAGGGCAGCCATCTAGTAAAGTGGTTCTAAGCCCTGGTTCTCACATACCAGCTGTACTGCTGGTTTTCATCAGGTGAGTGTAGCTAACTACCCAGTGGAACAGAAAACCAGGAGTACAGCTGGTACTTGAAGACTAGGGTTGAAAACCATTGATCTGGTAATCGTAGAATCGGTGGTTCGATCCCCACCCCCTGCATGTCGAAGTGTCCTTGAGCAAGCCACTGGACCCCAAACCTGGTCGCCTCACTTCTCCTGTACAACAGAATGGGTCAGATACAGAGGACACATTTTGATGTATGCATGTACAACTAGAGACACGTCTGGTTGGAACACTAGCCAAACGTCTCGGTCTTCTAGTGACATCTAGTGGAAATGCATGTTACTGTACCTCACAACAAAAATCATATCAATGTCACATTTATTGGCCAAGTAAGTATATGAGGAATTTGACCCGGTTTGACGCTTTTTATGATCCTTCAAGAACTCCATACGTTTATGAATCCATACTTAACATTTATCTCTTAAGATGACGGACAGTCAATTAATCAAACTTTTAACAAAGAATATATTAACTCTCCATCTCTCCCGTCAACTCCATCTCTTTATTTAGCCTTCATTTAGGCTATAGCATCCTTTCTCTTCTCTTCTCCTCGCTTGACGGAACCAAATGCATTCCTTCTGCACTCATCCACATGGATTCCTTCCCAGCTTCATTCGGTATTTCTTTGTGAATGGGAGTGACTGCTACGTTGTTTAATGCATTTGCCACATTGTACTTCTCAAGCAAGTCTCCAGCCTCCTCAGAGCACTGGGAGCTTAGAGCTCCTTTTCGCTTCTGAACCATACGAAGTCATACAAATGCTTCTACTTGGGTGAAAAAGCCCAAGACCACAAGCAACTGATTCCTCAGAATATCCATGGCATCTGAAGTGGGTGTGTACAGGTATTGGAGCTTCAACATGTTCACCTGCACCTCCAGTGATGTCTCGTTTAACCCCGAATGCTGATCCACCACTGCAGTGTCCATCTCCTTTGTTAGTAGAACTGCTTCCAGCTTTGCAAAGATTTTCAGACCACCCTGATTGAACCTTTCCTTCAGCTGCATGTCCACAGTACCCAGCACCTTGAAGAACTCAGCTCTGTGAAATTCTTCTGGCAATGTGGGCGAGTGTGCAGTAGTGGCATGGCATTGAAAATGAAGCGTTTTGGTGGATGGCGGATGTGGGGCATGGTTAATGGCTGAATATCTATTTTGGTTATTCATTTCCATTGCATTGCTGTAAATCTCCTAGAGCTTCTCCTCAGTACTCTTTAGCCTATGGCAGGTCCTCACACAATCTACCGCAGAGAGCATTCCAGACATGGGTTCTGTTCACTCCTCCAGTGTGCAACTAAGGAATTCAACCACTTAAAGTACATCAGTAGCCTGCACGAGTCCCACCGCTGTGGTTCCTGATCCAAACCTCTCCAGCAGGCTTTTTGCCATCACAACAGTTTGAGGCATCCATCTGGGCCATATCTTCTAAACCGAGTAGCACAGATTCATACTGACATAGGAGACAAACTTGCTGGAGTCCTGGCCATCCATCTTGTTTGACCCAAGGGCTGCAAGTTACCAACAGAACACGATGCTCTAGTTATAGTGTTCATCGATTTAGTTATGTACTTGTCCGGTAACTTGTACAGACAGTCGAGCTTGTGGAGTCAATCCGGGGTATCAAATGTCAGTGACGATACTATAAAATCAGTCCGGCTGACCAGATGGACAAAATGGGGACCACAGTGCAGCTAAATACAAAGCCAGGGGCTGCATCTCCTTTATTCTGGGCTGTGCTCCCTTGCCTACTGCCTGAGATTTTCACTGTTCCATCATAGTTTGCACATGCAGACCAGACAGCGTTGCCACACATCTTTGGCAACTTTTGCTAGGCTTCCCTAATTTCACCTGAGACTTCATAAAGCCCTAATGCCTCGTAGGAGACCAAGTGATTGTGTACACACCAGACACATATGGCTTCCAGTTCAGTGCCTTCAATGCTCTGCATTCCGTCAATAACAGAATACTGGTGGGGAAGCAGATTGGGAATTGAACGTATCATTTCCCTAATGATGCCATTTGCAAACAAAATTCAAAGTTTCATTCTGGATTTTGGAGGTGAAATCATGTTTTCTTGTTAACAGCCATTTCTCCAGGCCATGGTCATCTTCACATCTTACTTTTAATGACTGGCAGAGGTTTCCCTCCTCAGCTATATGACCCCCCAAGAGCAACTCCGTGACAAGGCAAATGCTATACAGAGCCCGCAATTTTCATGAGATACCATCTTGATTCCTGCTGCTGTGCAGCTTTGACCTAACATAACTGAACATCTACTGATTTTGTTCTGTGGCGGTGGCTAATGACAGCAACTTTGTGTGCATTGTTTTGAACATGATCTGTAAATTTTTGAGTTGTCTTTTTCCAGTCTTGGAAACCAGTTGTGGGAAATGTTGGATCTGCATTCTTGGCCAGATTTTACCTTTCATGTCCAAAAGCTTGAGCACGGAATATAAAAATATAGGATTCCATTGAGTCCTGGACTACAGTGGAGCCAAGGAAATTCACAGTACCACTTTTCTTGGAATAATAGCTTTTTTGTGAGCTGCTGTACTACAATGAGTTTTGGATTAGTATGGTTGGGTTCAGCTTTCTGCCTGCCTGCACTTCTCTGCTTGTGCCTGTCCCTATCATGAAATGTATGAAAACAGAGGGAGGGTGTAAGGCATACCTGCTGTATACCTTTGTACCCTTTTCCCCCATATCTCTTTTTACGATTGTTGTAAATTTTATAGAAACAAACTAAATCAATTGGGAGTTATTTTTATCAATTGAGTTTTCATCTAATGAAGTTTTTACTCATTTAACACATGAGCTTTGAATATATGACCTAACCCTCTATATAGAACATATGACCTACCTGCAACTCAGCGCTGCTTCTTCCTGCCTCACCCTCACTGTCTTCTATAGGCACCTCCACCTCATCCGATCTCTGATATGAAAGCAGAGTACAGTTATTTTTGACCAACAGGCATTTCTCAATGATGTGTGAGCTCTTCCATTCTGTTTACATTAAATAAAAATGATTGTACAAGCAGTCATCCCAGCATCTCTGTTTTCAAGTTTTCTGATGACACTGCCATTCACAGACTTGTGGATACAGACAGTACCATTTCTGGATTTAGTTTAGAGGCTGAAATGTTTGAACATCAGTGGGATGACATCATCTCATTCTAATAGTTAGAAAAACCTGCTTCATAAAAAAAGTATCCACCAGCAGAGGAATACACCCAAACCTCCACTACACTGTATAACATTTGACACAATTCAACCTGAATGACTGAAAGAAAAGCCATGCCGAGTTTTAAGTTACAACTCCAACACCACAGGGTGGGATGAACAGCAAAAAGCTACAGTATCCAGTATTATCTAGCCCCCCCCTCAAAAAAAAACAAAAAAAAACAACAACTCTTATGTAACCCAGGGATGGATGGATGGATCGAGGACACACTGGGATACAACCGAAAGAGAACAAGATGAAGCCGAGTGCACTGTGATGCCGTGTGACGCAGGAGAGAGAGAGCTCAAGAATGAGAGGACTAAAACAGGCTGTCAGGGATACAGAGAAAATGGAGAGATAGACAGAGAGAATAGAGGTGGAGAGAGGGGAGACAATAAAACTCAGCATCCTGTGATGCTGTGTGACGCAGGAAAGGGTGAGAGAGAGACACAAAGAGAGAGTGGAGAGGTAACTCCCTACATGCACAAATCCATCCAGCGTAACTCGCCCACCCTGCATCTCTCCCTTTCCAGATCCATCTGTTCCACTGAACCCCCCTCATCCTCCTCTGTTCTTATCTCCTCCCCCCTTCCAACATGCTCTCCACAGGCAACACACCCTCCTGTTTGGGACTCAGCCAATGGTGTGCTGTGGAGAATGATCATGTGATTGAAGGCACCAATAGCTTTTCTGCAAGTGCCGGCAGAAAGAGGGGAGTGTCTCTACCTCCTCCTCAATCTCCTTCTTCCTCTGTGTCTGAATTAGACCGCATCATGTGTGGAAGAGCTCTCCATGGAGGAGCAGGAGACATCTGAGCAGGAGCAACACGTCCTCCCTTGCCTGAAGGAAACCAGGAAGGACCTTGAGCTCTCCCTTTAAACCCATCTTTCTCTCCCTTTACCCTCCACCCCTCCCCAAGAGAAGGAAACGGAGGGATGAACGGGGAAGGGATGGAGGGGCACCTGGCAGAGAAGCAGCCACATCAGACAGCAGGAGGAACAGGGGGAAGAGGAGGAGGAGAAGAAGGAATGGCGGCCAGTAACATCTCTCATCTACCCCCTCCACCTCCCACCATGACCCCTGCCATTCCCCCTTACGTAAAGCTGGGTTTGACAGTGGCCTATACCATCTTCTACACGCTGCTGTTCGCCTTCGTGTACGCCCAGCTGTGGCTAGTGTTGCGCTACCGCCATAAGCGTTTCAGCTACCAGACAACTTTCTTGTTCTTGTGTCTGCTGTGGGCTGCCTTGCGTGCACTCCTCTTCTCCTTCTACTTCCGTGACTGCGTGACGGCCAACGCGCTGGGGCCCTTCGCCTTCTGGCTGCTCTACTGCTTCCCAGTTTGCTTGCAGTTCTTCACGCTGAGCCTGATGAACCTCTACTGCGCCCAGGTGAGGGCGGAGCACTGCGATGACACCTAGACCAGGTCGAGGTGATGTAGCGGACAGGTTCTAGTAGTTGCGGTTGGGAAGATGATGAGGGGGGGGTTGTTTAATTTTGTCAACCATCTATCAGAGAATACTGGTAAAATCCAAAAAAGATAGAAGAAATCTCCCAGGGGTGTAAAAAACATCTGAACGCTTGAATATCAACATACTAATATTTCATAATACTGTTTGTATTTTCAAAAACACCATCAATTCTTAAAATTATATACAAAGAAATGTGGTGTGGTAGCTCAGTGGTTCAGTAAATGTGTCTGGGAAATGACAAGCCAGAAGTTGTGGGTTCAATCCCAGTGGGGGATCAGCCAGGGCATCTGGCCTTAACCCCCCCCACACACACACACTCCATCTAGATCTGTGTCCACCCCCACAACATGGGGACCAGTTGTGACATAAAAATGGACCTACACATCGACTGGGGCATAATCGAGTGGGGCATAATTGGCTAAGCCTCAAATGGGTATAGGGTTTAGGTTGGATAAAGTATTCTGGGTTCACTAGTGTTCCCCTCTGAGTCGTCCGGGCGCTCGCAATTAAGTGAAGTGAAAGAACTCTGCTTCATTCTCCTCTGACACCGAAGCATGGTGCTTTCCCCACGAGACTGCGATGTGTAAAATAGCAAGGGCTAGTGGTCATGTGACTTGGAGGGCTCGCATGCTACGACTTCCTCCTTCCTGTTGACGTTCTAGAGGGGCATCAAAGCGACTAACCCAGCTGCAGCCAACTCAGGGAATTAGGGGAGTGTAAAATTTAGAAACAAGAAAAGAAAAAAAGAACTATTTAATTGTGTTGTTCATATCTCTTCTTTCAAAACTTTCTTTTAATCCAGGGGAGGTTGACTGAACATTCGTGCTGTCGCCAGTTGTAGTCATATTCTACATGTAATGACTATAAAATCATAATTCCACATTTCTACAGATTAACTAAATTTCACATGTATATGGGGAACTAAACTGTTTTCTTTTAGATCAGAACCATCTTCCTCTACTTCACTATAAGCATAGCGAATGTGTCTATTAATTGACATTTATGTCTTCATTCAAACAGGTTTACTTCAAGGCAAAGTCCAAGTACACTCCTGCACTCCTAAAATACAGGTAACTTCCCATCGAAGAAATAATTCACCCTTGAACAGATGAGCCACAATACTCCTTTGTAACTTAATTATATTTTAAACGAATCTGTTTACATGATGGGAGCCTTAAAACACATTTTTAAAGCCGGACATGTAAAATAAACTGACCTCCTGTCTCTCCCCGTAAGGCTGCTGCTCTACCTGGTGTTCTTCAGTATCAGTCTGCTCTTCCTCGTGGTAAACCTGGTCTGTGCTCTGCTGGTCAAGATGACTTCTGCTGAGGTCAAAACCATTGTCCTAGTGAGGGTCACCATCAATGACACGCTGTTTGTCCTCTGTGCCATCTCGCTCTCCGTGTGTCTCTACAAGGTGGCCAAGATGTCCCTTGCCAACATCTACCTGGAATCCAAGGTATACGAGAGAGATCACAATGAGAAAGATCCATTTATACATGTCCCAATTATCCACAACAAAAAGCGTAATATCAGACTGAGTTTCTGTTAATACCAGTCCTCATTTTCAACTCTAAATTCACACCAATGTTACTGCAGCACCAGAACTTCATCATTTAAGTGTGAATTCCTTTCCGTTTGGCTGCAGGGGACATCAGTGTGTCAGGTGACTCTGATCGGTATCATGGTGGTCCTGCTATACGCATCAAGGGCCTGTTATAACCTGGTGGTTCTGGCCTTGACTCACATAGAAACCATCAACTCCTTTGACTACGACTGGTATAACGTCTCCGACCAGGTAATAATGTTGACAGCCAACCAGACATAGAACAACATCGATATAGTGTTAAATGGGACATGAAGACTTGAGGAGCCAGTCTAGTAATTTAAATTCAGTCAGGGGAAGTTTACTGTAAAAAAAAAAGAAGGTTAGGAGTGTAATTTTATAAATGCTGTATTTAATCAGAAATAAAGGAACGTCAAAAATGATTTGTTCATGCTGGCTGACAGTGGCGTCATGCTATCTATGGTGCTTATTGTGAAATCTCATGTTGAGGATGTGCATTCTTGCACAGCCAATATACTCTTTCAAAGTGAAAGTACAAAGTAATTAAGAGCACATAATGATGTTTAAATAGCATAGTTGGTGCCTCCTCACTCCTAAAATCGATCATACTGTACAGACTGCATTTACAACCTACCGACTGCCGAGATTCAATCACAAAACAAGCCAGACTATTTCTGAAATGTGGTCTGGGCAATCCGATATTCCCACAAAGATAAACTCAGATTGTGTGTGGACTCATTTGGCTATGAATAAGCCCAAACCAAGTATCATCATCATTGTTGTTATCCGCATATTGTGTTTCTCTGTATTTCAGGCTGACTTGCGGTCATCTTTGGGAGATGCAGGCTACATCGTATTTGGAGTCATTTTGTTTGTCTGGGAGCTCCTGCCGACCTCCCTGGTCGTTTTCTTCTTCAGGGTCCGTCGACCGCCACAGGACAGGGTCAGTCTCTGCATGAGTTTCTGTCAAGAAGCCTTAGGCATGACCTTTGACCTCTTCAGTAGTTACAAATAAAAGCATCGATTCAGAAATTCACCATTTTGCTCTTGCTGTAAATCTCCGTCAATGGTGTCAGTTGAGTCGCTTTGTTGATGTCCGATTAGTTTTTTTTAATGGTTTATTTTCATGAGCAAATTCTAATTCAGATCCTGTGAACTGATTAATCTATAAAGCTGAATTCTGTTGAACACGATGAGGAGATATTTCTGATGTCTGTCCACAGAGTGCATCTAGTATACCAAACCACGTTCTGTCCTCCAGAGGTTACTTCTTTGACAACCCACGTCGATATGACAGCGACGATGACCTGGCCTGGAGTATTCCTCCACAGAACACGACTGGAAGGTACCAACACAGCACCATTACATTATCATCACATCCCTAAACCTAGAACAGCTCCTTCCCCATGGTGTTTTTGGTGGGATAACACAAGTCAATGTCTTTCAACACTTTGTTTTTCTCCCTTTTCAGTCTGTCCTCGGACTGCTACGACTGGGGCAGCCGCCACAGCAGCTTCACCGTGCACACAAACGGTGATGAGCAGCGGCTGACCACAACCACGACCACGACCATGACCACGACCACAGGCGAGCTCCATCATTACCCCTGAGGATGGCATCTCTCTCCACTGTACAGCATCACTATGCACTTTGGCACCATCTATAACCTATTGTGTTTGTTAATATCACACAATTAAGGAGTTAGGGTTATGGGTTTGGGGGGGTTTAAAGAAGGCACAGGAAGTTGGCGAGGGTTCCTACTGAGTTTCTTAGCATCAAGTTCTAGTTTCCTTTACAAAGATCCCTATGTGGACGTGGTATGGTATTGGGTATAGCAGTTTTAAATGTTAAAATAAACGGTGTAGATGGTTTATCAGATAAGTACCACATAAATAGCTATCGAGCTATTGGTTAAATAAGCATCTAGCCATAAACAACAATATCGTCTTTTTACGTTTATGCTATTAAAAAACTCAACAGTGCAACAAAAATATCGTAGCAAAAACACACAAACACTAAATTAACTGGTTTGTACAACATACCTACCGGACGTTCTTAGGAGTTACACCAAAAGCTGCGTCACTCCATTAACGATGATAATTATTCGTTAAAATCCCAAAATAAGTGGAAAAATGACAGTGGGTCTACAACTGTAACACTCAGCCCATAATGCTTTTGCTATGGTCTTTTTGTTGCATTTCTCCAACTCTTCCAAAACCTGAAAATGATTTTCAACATCGAAACACGTAGGAACCCTGGAGTCAAATATAGGGTTCTCGTTTGTTTTAGCTCTATGTTTGTTAGTCCTAGTTCAAATTATAATGAATATTTCAGAGAATGTTTTAGAATTTGTAGAGTATTTCGAGAGGGACTATTCAACTCAGAAAACCGGCAAAGGATTTCCCTTTTAAAAACCTAGGCCAGGTGTCCCGTCAGCCGTGGGACTATCTCCCGCGCATTCCTTTAGCTCGACAGGTGAAAGTGGTTTGATTGCTTAACATCCATCCATCCATCGCTTAACTTAATTAGCATTAATTTAATTTAATGGTGACAGGCATGGGTCTAAGTCCATTAATACTGAAATGGCATCCAATACGTTACCTGTGCCCGCATCCGTAAGGTTAGTAGTTGTGTCAGGAAGGACATCCAACGGAAAGTTTGCGGTTGGACCAGGAAGGGTGTCCGGTTTTAATTCCCCCCAGCTCCATCCAAGTCCGTGTCCGCCCACACAACGTGTGGACTAATCGTGACAAGTGAAAATGGACCTCACTTCTCTTAAGGAAACTATAAAATCCACTTTGGCGAAACTGGTCAAAAGAAGAAGAAGGGGGCGAATGCGGTTTAATTCTACGCGGATGATCGTTTGTTTAAACAAAATCCACAAAACGATAGTTTGAGTCTAGTCCTGATCAATCCCTCAAGTTTAGTTTATGAGTGCGGACTGAGGATTGAGTGGTCAGTCTCAACGCATATTATATATCTATATATCTATATAGATAGATAGATAGATAGATAGATAGATAGATAGATAGATAGATATATAAAAGCTACCATGCAACAAACGTGCACTAAGTTAGTTGATCTGAGTATCCTGAAGTCTGTTCTGTGAAAACCACTAACCTATTGTCATGCTGCAGTGTGCCCTGCACAATATCTCCAGAGTATCAAATCATTTGATCTACCGAGTATTGACATATCTCTTTTGTTTTGCTCCATAATCTAGGTAGTCAAAAAAAGATTTTTAAAAATTGAAACAATTCATCTGGATGCGAATAAATAAATAGGCGTGTTGAAGTGTCCTTAAGGACAAGACACTGAACCCCTAAGTCCTCAAGTCCTGACATGGAATAGCGACATATCCAGTGTTTCGCCCACCTTTTGCCCAATGAGCACTTGGGTAGGGATAGACTCCAGCATGACCCCGTGACCTGACTTCAGATAAGAGGTTGAAGATGGATGGATGGATGGAGGACGTTTTGATGGGTAAATCACAGAGCTGACTTAAAAGTTGATGAAAAAAAAATCGCATGAATGTTGAAACATCCTCATATTGCTTTGAATTCACATCCAGATGATCCGATTCAAATGATTTTGATTAACTCAGTATTAGATTCTCACATCTTGAAATAAGAAAATAATATTGCTAGTCAGGTGAGATCATTTCTTTTCAGTAATTTTCCTGATGGGAAATTATACATTTAAATAGGACAACCTGCACACGATCTCACTTTTTCTAAGGAAAGTCCATGACACCCTCATGTGTAATGAAACATCACATCAAAAACTTGTTTCAGGAAATAATAGTCGAGACTTAACCGAAGATCAACTTACTCATCAATGCTGGTATCAGGGTGGAGAACAAATTTAAACTCTATATTTCTAATGCCCCGTGAGGTTTTGTATGGCCACTTGTATGGTTGAGAAGTTGTATTTTGTTGCACACCTTTTTGGTGAATGTTTCTTGTGATTTGTTGACACATAAACATCAATAAAGGACTAGTTTTGTTTGTCATATAATACTGAATACACCATCCTTGTATGTGGGTCACGATGTGTGTCACGGGTTCAATCCGAGCCCTTCCGTTTGGGAGTTTGGCTAAATGCATCGTGTTCACTTGGGTCTCCTCTGCTTTCTCCCCACAAACACGCAGGTTAAGTGAACCAGTGACTCGTGCGTAAGTGGTGTTTGGTGGATCGCATGTGTGGTAGGCCCTATAATGGATTGTTCAGGATGTCTCCCTGCCTTCTGCCCAATGTCTGCTGAGTCAGGCCTCCTGCAAATGGCCGGACTTGACTCAGCAGACATTGGGCAGAAGGCAGGGAGACATCCTGAACAAATGGGGTCACTGAGTGCGTGAATAAATTGTGAGCTTCACATGGAGATTATTAAAGGATAACACTATTCTAAAATCACTAGGTTTTGATGCACCTATAGCTGATCTTTATTGGGGCATGGTTTAAATCAGAATACACACACACACAACATTTCAAACATTCTCACTTTATGGCAAATGTCTTCTGACCTTTGCCGTTGACCTTTTGAAACAACCCTCAGGCATGCTTTAGACCTGTCCGTGAAATAATCCATTTTTGTAAAGTTTTTTTTAAAACTATGCAAGCATTTTAATCAATATATTAGTATATGTTCTGCTCTACCATATACGCTCTAAACGGATCACTCCCAGTAACCAGAGAAATGGTTTGCAGGCACACAAGTACTCATTGAATGACTGAGAAGACTATTTGACTGACAACCAGACATGGTAAGGTCACATCCAGAAATATTTATTACTCTGTTTAAATAAATATCTTCAACAAGTTTACACATCAGTATCAGAGCAGCTATGTAATCATATGGATCTGGGGGGGGGGGG
>OMLC01055766.1:0-12855 GCA_900302585.1 Regalecus glesne
TAATGGGACCATTTATATTTTTACCACATCGTACATAAAATTCTCATCAATTAAATCATGAAATATGCAAAAAAGTCAAATAACAATTCATCCTGTCTCCAGGAGACTGGTTAAAAAAATTCTAAACCTCGGTGCCACATTAAAGTTTTATGGAAGCTATTATTTTTAAGAAAGTCGCTTGAGGCTATGAAATCAGATCTGATTTGACCATCAATAGGGCTTGACTGCACACTGGTGCAACCCGACAAATAATGTAGACTTTATCATGAACCCCTGAACTCCTATACTTGTTAACTGACGTCTTTCATTTGGACTTTTTATTTTTGCTGCAGATGAGCAGTGCACACTGCCAAACACTAGAGAACATCTAAACTTATGCAAATTTCAAATGCCCATTGAAGGTAATCGACACTCTGCAATGTCTGACCATGAAGACTGGGATAAGGGGGTGCTGAAGCCGAGTCCCAAAAATGCATGTGTTGTGTTATTTTTTGTCCATTTGAAATCTTAGATACAGTGTGAAGTAACACAGCTTTTCTCCGTCCCAGTGCAGAAAACGTGTTGGGGTGTCCTTGAGCAAGACACTGGACTCCTAACTGCAACTGCTGGGGGACAACAGAAGAAATTAAAATGAAAAAACAGATGAAAAAAACTGGTGATTTTATGCTCTAAATGTGCACTAATCTGTTATTATTATTATTATTATTGTTATTATTATCATTATTATCCATCCACCCATCGTCAACCGCTTATCCGAAATCGGTGGGATCATTATTATTATTATTAATAATGATAATAATGATGCTGATGATAACAATGACAATAACAATAATAATAATTCATGAGTTTAGCTGTCTAAACCAACATTGCCATGTTACTGATTAATTAGTGTGAAGATGAGGCCGTCGATCAGTCACTCTGCACCAGACGTCCCTGATCAGGTGGAATCTTCGACATCACCAGACTGCATGGTGACATGTAGATTTTCCATGCCGCAGTGGCCTCCGGCAGTCACTTCCGGCCTCTTGAGAACCTTTCACTGCTAGCACACAATGGCTTTCAAAAGCTGTACCCTCACCTGTGGCCTTGGAGCGTGACAGAATGTGGGGAGAGAGAGAGAGAGGACAGAAACATGGAGGTATTTTAATATGACTCTATTCGCTCTCCTGTCTAGATATACTATGTTTGAAATTCAACCTTTGTTCTCTTTCTGCTTTGACACGGGAGGTTGTATTTTTGTAAGATTCACAGAAATCCGTTCACTTTTCCTGAGATGTGATGTGTTGTGTTGTAGCTTACCTTGGGGAATCTTTTTTTCTTAGTATGAGGCCAGTGTGAGTGAGTCACTGAGGGTTTTGAATGGCAGGCTGGGCTTATAAGCCATGGTGAGCCCTCATCTGCACGGGCTTGGAGGCCACTTCTTTATCCAGGGTCCTGTGTGTGCACACGCAGATCGTCAGATCATCACGGTTTCTCCTCCTGGAGGGAAGCACAGGACCAAAGGAGGAAAACCTGTCGTCATGAGGCCCGTCTTGACCTGCTTCTTCTACTTGTTGCTGGTGTTCCACGGATCTTCAGCAATAATCACAGGGGTGAGTTGAACTTGACCATTGCATGAATTCAAGGACAATGAAACTGTTGGAAAAGCTCCCATTGCTGTGTTCCTCAGAGTAAAAACGTCATCGGATGGAGGATGGATGGATGGATGGTAAATGGTAAATGGACTTGTTCTTATACAATGCTTGTCTGGTCTATGGATGGATGATAGGTATATAAATAGATAGATGGTAACAGACACTATGTTTTATGAATCCCTATATGGTATAACTCTATACATATGTGTCAACATTGAAAACACTGAGAAAAGGGTCTTGAACTAATTCAACATCACATGTGATATGGGGATTTGTTTAGCAAATGAGACATTTCAAATGATAAGCATTTATTGAAGAGAGGCCTCCCTACATATGTACAAATATATAAATAGTAAAAATGGTGTAGGATAGAGAAACCAGTACAGAGGAAGTTGATCTGCATGAGTGTGCAGGATGGTTTATAAGGATAATGTGTCAGAGATTCATTTGCAACCGTATTACTGGTTGACCTTAGGATGTGGTGCTTACTGCAGTTATACATGTTAAATGCATATATCATCATCAGTATCAGTCTTTCATAAATGGATGCGTTCATGAAATTATTACATTGTATTTTTTTAATCATTGTGATTTTTTGGGGGGAATTTATGGTAAAATGCTGATAGAAAATAAAAAAGCCAATTTGAAGATTAATATTTTCTTTCTCGTGCATGAAGGCCTGCCATTTCAAAATACACTATGTCTTTTTACATATTTGGGCCCAGTGATTTTTTTTTGGAAAGATTTTGAGAGAGACTATTAAAACACCACAAAATACAATTTGTTTTGTCTGGCGTATCATGAATAAATATATACTCTGCTAAAAAACAAATCTAAATTCTTAATATATAGCCACCAAGGATACAAACTAATTCCATAAATAATTTCAGCCGTTGAAACCAGATGCAATTTGTGACCTGAATTAATCCACCAGCTAAAGTTGCCTACATGAGTGAAGCTGCAAAATAAGCAACCGAGTGCTGTCTAAACAAGCCGTTCACAGTCGGGTGGCGGTATGGCTTGAAGGGGTGAGTGCAGCCATAAAATAGAAAGTGATTTTCCGCCAAGTCTGTCACCTTAAATCACATCTGTCCTTCCTCGTTCTGTTCCCTCCATGTCATACACACTGATAGCCATCACTCAGGCCCGCTCACCTTCCTCTATAGAACACTTCGATCCAAACAGTTGACGGGAAAGGTCCTTCACGGGCTGAGGGGGTCTGAAGTGCTGAGATAAACATCTGCCGTATGAGGCTGCTTGAGATGACACTTTATATGATACTGTGCATGTGTGTGTGTGTGTGTGTGTGTGTGCATGTGCATGTGCGTGTGTGTGTGTGTGTGTGTGTGTGTGTGTGTGTATGTCTGTGTGTGTGTGTGTGTGTGCGTCCCAGGCCTGTCAGAGGGACTCTCAGTGCGGAGGAGGAAGGTGTTGTGCTGTCAGTTTGTGGATAAGCAGCCTGCGGATGTGCACTGCAATGGGACGAGAGGGTGATGAATGTCATCCGATGAGTCACAAGGTGAGCCCTACAGTGGTCCTCTGACGTCTCACCTGCATTGAAGGCTGCGCTGTACTTTGAAACCTTGGTGTGCAGTTTAGTTTTATTTTCCAACAGGAGCTGCAGCGCCTGTAGGCCCATCATTCACATTCTACAATAGCTAACAGTGACCTTGGTGGGTATTTAAAAACATGTAGTATTCTCTGATTTCTCTGAGAGAAGGTGGTTGAGGCTGGACAAAAAGATGGTTGCTCTGTGACAAGGCTACGGGTTGGGGTTGGGGTCAAGGCAGTATCATAGCATGGGTTTCCAGCTCCCGGGGCAAGGCTATTATTGCGCCTCCTAAAATGCTATAAAATGCTACGTGGCGATGTTTATTTGCCCCGTCATGTTGAAGAAATGGAGAATGTAGAACATTGGGAGATGTTAAGCGTAATGGGGATGACGCGCTATTAATTTATTATTACTGCTTTATTTTTAAATTTTGCTCCCAGGCAAACCGTCCCTGTGGCCCCGCCCATGCTCCGACACTAGGTTAGAGGTAGGGTGATTCTGTTATACGGTCGAGAAAATACAACCAACTCACATACACCTTACCAAGAGAGCTGTGTGAAAAACCTTGACCTCTGTGGAGTTTCTCGACATATTCAGAAATATCCCACCATGCATCTCTCTTTAGAATTGAGTGAGTGGCTCCATTCAAGTGCACCTTGATGGCTCCTGTCCAAATCGACGAGATGTAGCTATGGCTGTGCTCCAGCTTGCATGGTAGATAATGCAGGTCATGCTACTATGTCGCAGACATGTTAATTTCATGTGCATTCATTTTGCCAGGCAAAACCATGAAGAGCTGTAACTTGAAACATGGCATCCATCATCTCCACGTCTCTCCCTTTCTCTCTCTGCCTTCTTCAGATTCCATTCCTTGGAAAGAGATTGCATCACACATGTCCTTGTCTTCCCAACCTGGCGTGCATCACTACAGAGGATGGAAGATTCAAATGTCTCTCGTCTTACAATTATCAAGACTACTACCTCTGAATAGCTCCATACTTATTTATAGAGAAAGAGCAGATCATGCATAGCATCTTGGTTAGATTAAATTCCACTATATCTGCAAAGCAAGTTTCTAAACCACCTTCTAGGTTTTCATTTGAGATTCTGAACCAATGACATTTTGAATAGCCGGGCATGGACCCGTCTAAAGCCCGCATCAAGCGAGAGGAGAAAGATGTACACGGTCTGCCAGCGACAGACAATCAATGATCATTATGTTTCCAAACAGCAGAAAGAGAAATAGTGAACTGGACGTTGATTAGCTAGGAGAGAAGGGCCTGAGTGGCTCAGATCTCCTTGTTCATTAAATGGATCATTGCATAAATCAATACCTCTATTGCAACCATCTGGTAGCTTTTTCATGCAAAAGGGTTGACACGCCAACGGCGGCCTGCAGGCTGTCGCCGTCTCTCTGTGTTGACATCCGTTGGCCATCAGCCCGCTGCAGCGGCCACAGAAGGTCCACTTTAATATGCACACCTCTGCAATGTTGCGCGCTTGAATGTTTATCAATCTGATTTATATCCATATGTTCAAGCACACTTGTTTTATCAGTTTCAATCAGGGGATTATATGAGTAGATATGTTGGGGGTTTTTTTGTGTGTGGGGGGCAAACACCTCACAATGAGGGACAGACTAAAGTGCATGAAAAGAAAACCTTTGCTTTTGGATGAGCTGACATAAACTCTCTTGAATATCCACACACATGATGTCTTCATTAATCTGTTCTTTATTGATTAGATTGAAATCATGGACAGTGTCGTTTGGTCCTTCTTAAGTATCAGTGACTTCTTATTCTTTTTCCTCAAATTTGGCCAGAGGAATGATCTGTGATAGGAGAACCAATCAGAACGTCTTAATGCTCTTTGTGTTTCTGCAGCACTTGATAGTCCGGCCTTCCTGTGGCACAGAGTCTGGTGCTGATGAGAGCTTGCACCTACCTACTATGCACAAGTTGGGGGAAAACATGTGTTATCTGTCATCTCTCTGCATTGTACTGGTAAAACTCCCACTGTGAGAGGGATGTGAAGGTGAGGCTGTAGGTCTTTGACATACATAATTTAGTGAATACCAATACCTATGGCGGGATGAATTATGGAGGGAAGAACTATACTAACACTATAAATACCGTTTTTTTCTCACTTTGCCGAAATTCTTCTGCTACACAGCCACTTTCTGTTCTAGCTATAACTTTGTCCTTGAAAATTAGTGATATTGGACCTCTTATGAGTCACATTGACCCTGAACCCAAGCCCTTAACTCAAACCCGTTGCTCTAATCCCTGATGCTAATTGTAACCTCCACTATTCTGAATCTTAATCCTAACCCTGATGCCCCTAAAGCCCCTAATCCTAAACCCTAACCTTGACCCCTAACCCTGACTTGTAACTCCTAACCCCTCACCCCTAATGTGTGGCAGCATAGCTCTGGAGTTAGTTAGTTAGTTAGTCATCTAGTAATCAGAGATTGGTCATTTGACCCCTGACCCTGACTTGTAACTCCTAACCCCTAATGTGTGGCAGCATAGCTCTGGAGTTAGTTAGTTAGTTAGTTAGTTAGTTAGTTAGTTAGTTAGTTAGTTAGTTAGTTAGTTAGTTAGTTAGTTAGTTAGTTAGTCATCTAGTAATCAGAGATTGGTCATTTGATCCCTGACCCCTGCGCAAAGTGTGTTGAGGTGTTCTTGAGCAAGACACCGAACACCAAACTGCACCCTAAGCACTGTGTGGCAGTTGGACTCACTGCTCCTATACAATGGGATGGGTTGAATGCAGACAATAGATCCCTTCGGCCTTTGTTGTGTGTCAAACGAAACAATTCTCTTCTGTTCTAATGCTGACCCTGACCCCTCGTATGAGCTCCTTTATTCCAGTACGAAATCTGCTCTCTGGAAGTTACTCAGCTACAAAATTAATCACTGTTGGGCTTTGATTCAAGACATTTGTTCAAGGTCCAAAGTTATAGTTAGATTCCCCCCCGCGTGTAAAGCGATGACTCAAGCTAATCTCCTGTTTTAGTAACACCGCTGTGGCTTGAGACTTGAGAACATCCAAAAGGTCTCATTAAGGAAGTGATATTTGATGAAGCAATGACCTACTTGCTGGAGCAAGGCATACTGATGAAGGTGGGATATCCCCTATGATGGAAAAAGACATTCACTACTGGAAACCAGGTCCAGGTCCATGTTTACCAGTCACCATTAGGGCTCATGTTATGGGGATGGGCATGGACATAGAAGGAGCGTGGGGGACTAAGGCTAGATGCCCTTTGTGACACCCCGCAGTAGGATTGAGCCCACGATGCCTGACTCAGAGGTTGGTGTTCTACCCTTGACCTACCCCAGACCCCTAATACTGAAAACCCTTAGTGTACCAAGGTTGAAAATAGGGTTGACAAAGGTCATATTTTACAACTCTATACCAGATCGTCTAGTCAGCATGTGTAAAATATCCGATCAGACATCCCCCTGGAGCCTGGAAGGCTGGTGGTCCCCTCCATCTGTCTGGATGTTGACACATTAGCCCGGGTGTCAGTCATGTGTCATCTTCCTGGGTACGCTTGCTAACATGTCGATACTAGTCCAAGGACTGGGACACCTGATGTGACACAGTGTTCCTGTGACAGCATATTCTGAAAAAGTACATTTAATCCATGTGAAGCTGTTTCTACAAACCCCCGCCCCCACCCCAACACAGAAAGGAGGGAGGAAAAATGGCAGGGCAGGACCCGAGTGGTTAGAGACGAACCGGAAAGGTCGACAGCGGAGGCCACAGTAAAGGCAGAGTAATTCATCAGTGTCACGGTGAAGCTGGTACACCCCCCACCCCCCCCGGGACGTGCACTGTGCTGGATTAACACATGACCTGCATTCATATTGCATGAGAGCACGTGCATGTGTGGCTGGGGAGCCATGGAGATGGCTGCTCCAAGATATCAACACCTGGCAGCAGGGCATCGCAGGCTGTCAGTAACATGAGAGTGTGTTGTGATGCTGAGGGGAATGGATGCTACGGAGGGCAGAGACAGCATCCAAGATGTAAAGTGCAGTGCAATGTATCTGAGTGACTGAGACCAGAGCACAGAGGTGACTTCACTCCACCACGCTAATTGAGTGTGCTGAGCATACTAGATGACCTTTGACACGCTTGGTTCCGTGTGGTCGGGCTGCTCATCAAAGAGCACATCAGATAATCATGACTGGCTGTAGCTGTACGGCAGATGGAGAGGAGGATCTGAACGGAGACTTGTGTAAAGGTATCTGGAAAGACAGTGAGAGGTCTGTTTTACGTCTCACCATTAGTGCCCACGTTGTGGGAGTGAGCACGGACTCAGATGGAGCTTGGGGGCGATTAAGGTTGGATGCCCTTCCTGATGCCCCGGGGTGTCAGGAAGGGCATCCAACAGAGTGTTTGAAAAGACAGTAACTTGTCAGAAAAGAAAGCCAGTATATAGGGAAGTGTAGCTAAGTGGGTAGAGCGGTCCTCTGGCCATCAGAAGGTTGCAGGTTCAATCCGGGCTCCTGCCGTGTAGCGTGTTGAAATATCCTCGAGCAAGACACTGTTCCCCTAGCTGCTCTGTCCTGTGATGGACTGGTGACCTGTCCAGAGTGTTTCCTCACCCTTCACCCACTGAGCTCTGAGATGGGCTCCACTTCCCCTGTGACCTGTCTCCAGAGAAGTGGTCGACGATGGATGGATGGATGGAAAGCCACTTTATCTAGTCATTGTATTTCTGCAATGAAATATCTCCTCTGCATTTAACCCATTATATTGTAGAATAGGAGTTTCAGCATCCGGGGAGCAGTTTTTGGGGGTCGGGGGTCAGTGTCTCGCTCAAGGACACTTCAACATGCTGTCTGAAGGAACCAGGGCGACCTCCCGAGCTACGCTGCCCCTACAAAATCCATCCAGTTTTTTTGAGTGTGTTTTCAGAGATGCACTCTTGGAGGTGATGTCAAAAAGAAAACCAGGAGGGGACCCTCTAAACCTTCCCACGTTTGTAGAGCAAGAGTCAGAGAACAGGGTGACATCATGCACAATGTCTATGATAGAGTCTGTGCAGCTTTTCATCCGTTTTGGCATTTATTAATCGATCAGAAATACAAACATTGCAAATATTATTCAGAAGCGCCGACCCTTCACCTCTCCCACAGCTCCAGTGTCCACATCTCTGAGGAAATAAGGAGGAAAATCAGATTTGTCTGTATTTTACAGGGAGTGTTCTGGAACCCATCTCTTGTCGGCCCATTTCGACTTGACCAAGGGAAATCTGGAGAGAAGCCGTTGGAGAAACAGTAGGAGCTGTAACACATGACCACGGATTCATGAGATATACACGAAATCAGATGTGGGGGTGAAAAATAAGAAAAGATGAGAGCGACAAGAGAGATTTACAGTATTCACAACCACGTCGCGTATAGCTTCACTAAAAAGAGAAAGACAGGGTTACGTGTAAAGAAGCTATTGAGACAAAGCAATAGAGAAAGTGGATCCTGCTATGTTCTGCTGTGTTGACGCTGGATGACCAGCATGAAGCCACATAGCAGCTCAGATGACACAGTACGGCTCCATGGGCGTTTGTGTGCCCAGGCAACACGGTAGACAGGCTCTGAGGCGCACCCGGAGCTCCCTGTTGAACATGAAACTGATGATGGGATTTGCCCCCGCCTGGGCGAATGTCATCCACACCACTACAGTCAGGTAAACCTGCGGGATGCTGCCCCCCCTCACGAATATTCGAAGGTAACACGTGATTATATAGGGCGCCCAGAGGATGAGGAACGACAGCGTGATCATGTAGTACATCTTCCCGATCCGCTTCTCCATCTTGAACTCGTCCAGGACCAGCAGCCTCCTGTTCCCGTTATGTGTGGCCTGCCGTATACCCACCAACGTCGGTGGAGTGGGGCCGCGTCCAAACCCTGCTATCCAATTGACAGCCGCTTGCCCAGTGGCACCCGGGCCGTGGAAAGTCCAGTTCTGGCTGATGGCCGGGACCAGCTGAGCCGGCTTCATCTTACGATGGTCGTAGACGAAGCAGAGCATCTTGATGTAGACCACGTGTGTCGTGCCCACGATGACGGCCAGCATCAGCATGAAGCCGAGGGTGTCGTTCGCCTTCACGTAGCGGTGCTCGAAGACGCACTGCTCCTCCTCACGGATGAACCTGTAGGTGCCCACGTCGAAAACCGGCGGGAAAGCCATGGCGACGGACAGCGTCCACACCATGCAGATGACGGCCACGCAAGTGCACAGGGTCATCCGCTTCGAGTAGAACCTGTGGTGCGCAATCGCCATGTAGCGTGTGACGCTGACGCAGAAGAGCAGAAAGGCGACGTGGAAGCAGAACAGGACGGACATGAAGGCAACGAGCTTGCAGCTCAGCGTGCTGTGCGTCCAGGAGGAGCCGGTGTTGATCGACGCCATCACGAAGGGGAAACACACGACGGATCGGAGGACATCCGCCAAACACAGGTCGAGGAGGAAGTAATAGGGAGCCCTGTGAAGGGAGCTGTCTTTCAGCACCAGCAGGGACAGCGCCACGTTGCCTATTAAACTCGTACACAGGATGAGACCCAGGGAAGCCAGTTTCACCGCAGAGGCGGTGCTGGCATAATTCTGTAGCGAAGGGTTACCTTCCCCAAACTCGCTTGTGTTTGCCATCTATGCAACCGAGCTGTTGTCGAAAAACGCACCGTGAGTTTAGGTCCCCGCATCAAGTGGACCGGCCTTCACACTGTAGCATCCGATCGATGGGTCGTAGCGAGAAGTGATGGGTAAAATGGGCATGATGGCCACCGCTGATTATGAGCCCGCATCGCATCGGGGGTGACTCCTCGGCTCGGTCCAATTAGCCTCGGCATAGATATGTTCATTATTCCAGTCGAAGCATTCATTTAATAACAGTTCACATCCTCCCAAATGTGGTGAGATCCCCGCTCACGCCGCATCCCTTCCCTCTTTCATCCCTCACCTCAGGAGAGTCCAGAGCGAATGTGAAGCGGCATCCCGGTCGGAGATTCCGTTTTCGGCGATGTAGGAACAAAACGCTTCGTGATAAATCATCTTGAGGTAAACCTTTGAGCTGACGAGCGTCTCCAAACACGTCTCAGTCCCGATCCCTCGGTGGATTTTGTCGCTCGTCTCGGGGATAAAAAAAAACAAAAACCCCCCAACAAAACACAAAAAAGAGTCCCCGACACCGAGAAGCGCCGCTGCCCGCTCCGTGAGAGGTTGGTTGGACGCAGGGCGAATTAATACACACTTGTGCACACGCACACGCACACAGTCGCCTTTTCCCGGGGAAGCGAGATGACCAGCGTTGCTTAGGGACGACACGGAGCACACGTGTAGCTGATCTCAGTGTCTCGGACCGTCTGATCTCATTTGTCTCCAAGATGCGCGTCCACTCGCGTCAATAAGTGGGCCTGCAGTCACTCACCTGTCTATTGGTCCACGTCTCATGGGCCTCTGAGGAGGAGGAAGTGTGCCCGCTGACCTCACAGAGATGCAAATCTCCCAGTGTCTGTTCCTCTCCCGTCAGGACATCATCACTGACCGTATGGAAGGCATGCAGAGGGTTCCTCACACTTCCTGTCCTGGCCCCGATTATAGCGCATGGCTCTTATTCCCCATGTGGCTCACTGGACAACACAATGTGTACAGCACCTGTGGCAACGGAGTTTAAATGATCTCCTGGAATAAACCGGCAAATGGCAGCTTTCATGTTTGGAGCCCACCTGCGGGTTATCCATAGCCAGGCATTGGTAAAACAAGAGCCAACATAAAGAAGTCCAATTCTGAATGACTAATTTACACATGTCTAACACTATGAATGGATGATTGTATATGTGTGTTTTATTTATGGTGGTGGTATTGTCCCACAAACCCCCTCTGAAACTGTCTAAACCTCACCATCTGTGGTTTCAAACCACCAAGCCGTCTTCAAAACGTTGATTTATGACAACCCACGGATGAACGTTACCATAAAACACACTGCCAGTAAAAACACATCATGGATCAAAGTGTCGAGTATCTCGTCATCCGTGGTGTCGTGTTGGACACGCTGTGCAATCTCATCTTTTCAGAGTTTCATTCTAAGAAACATGGTGGGCATAGTTGTCATGTGACAATGATGACTTCTGTGATATAGGAATGAGAAATAAGCCCCCCTCCCTGGAGACAGCTCACCAAAGCAAGTGTGAAAGGAAAGCACAACCTGAAGATTAGTGTTGCATCTTCATTAACCTTAAATGTAGCAGTCGAGCTGGAGTTTCCCAGCTGTTCAAACGCCAATGGAGTCAGTGCATATGTCTCCCTCCCTCCATTATAGGAATGCACGGACACATAGCAGCCTTCACTCAGAATCCATCCATTATCCATCATGCATCATGTTGATTATAAGGTTGTTTTTTTCCCATTGACTATAGCTCAGCAGGTAGGGCAGGTGTCTAGTAAATGGAAGATTTGTGATTTGATCCATGGCCCCTGCAGAAAGCATGTTGAAGTGTCCCTGAGCAAGATGTTGAACCCCTCACGGCTTAATCCCTGTGATGGAACGGTGATCTGTCTGGAGTGTTTCTCCATCATTCACCCAGTGAGCTCTGGGACGGGCTCCAGCATCCACAGCCCAACTTTGGATAAGTGGTTGTTGATGGATGGATGGATGATGGCTGGCTGGATGGATGCACTATGTACAGCTACACATGTGATGTAATATCTCTCTAAAGAATTGGCTCATTTTGCAGAGAAGGTGAATCAATGAAGCCACCAATGCAATGCCTATTGATGTATCTGAGAGTTTGTCAGGTTATTCCCTGGCATCCTTGCGATCCCCCCTTTCCTACTGAGCAACTCAGTACTGATGCTCCAGGCCAGCACGTTGTCATGGGGAACCAGGCTTTCATGCAACGACCACATCGTGTAGGACTGTTGGCCTACAGCCACTGCAACGTAATGCAATGTTGTAAATCAGAGGCAACCTGGAACATGAAGATATCCTCCATGACGTAGGGCTCTGAAGAGAGGCTGTTACATTGTTTCATACGTCAGAAGAAAGGGTGCGGGAGTGGAGTGACTCTGAGGCCTGTCCGGGGTGATGGACAGGTTGATGGAGGAGATGAGGCAGGGGTCTCCGTGGACCATGATGATCACAGATGACACTGTGATCTGCGGTGAGAGTAGGGAGCAGGATGAGTGGAGTCTGGAGAGGTGGAGGTATGCACTGGAGAGAAGAGGAGGGGAAGACAGTGGGAGAACACATATGTACGAATGAGAGGGGAGAAAGAAGAATGGTGACGATGGATGGAGGAGGGGTGGGGAAGGTGGATGAGTTTAAATACTTGGGGTCAGCTATTTACAGGAATAGAGAGTGTGGAGAAGAGTGTCAGGGGTGATGTGGGACAGGAGGGTACCAGGGAAGGCTTACAAGATGGTGGTGAGACCAGTTATGTTGTCTGGTGTGGAGACAGTAGCACTGGATAAAAGGACAGGAGGTGGAGCTGAAGGTGGCAGAGTTGAGGATGCTGAGATTTGCACTGGGAGTGATGAAGAAGGAGAGGATCAGGAACCAGTATATCAGAGGGACAGCTCAGGTTGGAAGGTTTGGAGACAAAGCAAAAAAGGCAAGACTGAAATGGTTTGGACATCTGTAGAGGAGATGCTGGATAT
>OMLC01055766.1:12875-24903 GCA_900302585.1 Regalecus glesne
GTGGAGAAGAGTGTCAGGGGTGATGTGGGACAGGAGGGTACCAGGGAAGGTTTACAAGATGGTGGTGAGACCAGTTATGTTGTCTGGTGTGGAGACAGCAGCACTGGAAAAAAGGACAGGAGGTGGAGCTGGAGGTGGCAGAGTTGAGGATGCTGAGATTTGCACTGGGAGTGATGAAGAAGGACAGGATTAGGAACCAGTATGTGTGTGCACACACACACACAGACAGTGAAAATAATTCTCGATATTGTGGCTACATCTTACGTATATAATACAGTTGTGAGGTAGCTAGTAGGTAAATATGCAATCTATTGAAACCTGAACAAAGGTGAACAAGGCGTAATATACTTTATCTTTACTCTTGGGAACAACGATGGTAACAGTTGGGCATAGCTTTCCACCGTGTGCCATGCTGCCAACAGGTGGTGTCACAGCTCTGTGGGCCACACTGGCTCCTGCTGCTGCCGCAGTTTACCAGCGCCCTCTGCAGTCTGTTCCGTGAATCACCGGCACATCCGAAACGTCTCGCCAGACACCCGAGAAGAAAGCGTGAACCTCTTAATGTGCAGACATACAATGGTTTAAAAAATATATATTTTTTAAGAACAAATGTAAGAAGCCACAGCCAAACACGGTTCCAGTTTGTTGTCTGAATATACGGATATGGTTCAGCGAAACAAGTCTAATATCACTTCGTTTCCTCACAGCGGAAACGACATTTCTTATTTCTTATCTCGGCTAATAGAATAAAATGAAATAACTTTGCCGGCTGAGCACCGGGCTCCGTATGTAGAATGGTAGATGAATACATCTTCCTCTTCTTGAATGAGCTCTAGCTGCGGAGGCTTTCCCCTCCTCGGTCGTGACGGTGACGCAGAGCGTCATCGGCGGGAAGGCGGAAAAGCCCTGGTTACTCCTCGGGATGTGAAAACCGGGCGATTCTCTTTCTTCCCCCATCTCTCTCTCTTTCTCTCTTTCTCTCTCTCTCTCTCTCTCTCTGTGCGGAATTTGAACTTCGAACACAGACCGCACGACCCACAGATTACAAAACGCAGAAATGGCCGTTCCTGTGGGCGCAGATCTACAGATGGACAGGGGCGATCCGACAGTCTCGCCGGAAAACGACATCCACATCGACGAGAAGGAATTAGAGAACATCACAAAGAACCAGCGCGAAGACGCCACAACGGTGCCCCTGCACTCCCCCTGGACGTTTTGGCTTGACAGGTAATCACCGTGTTCGGAGAAACCGGTGACTGGGTCCCGGGTCTACCTTGCATAACGCGTATGAGGTTTTAGAGGACACCGGAGGGGGGTTGATGGGGCTTGAGATGGTGACAATAGGTGCTAGGCCATACCCTCCCTAGGCCTTGATGTCTCTCTCTCTGTCTGTAGGACGGCTGCCTACTCGCTAATTATCTTCTCCTGTCAGCTCACGGACAACACATGTGGGAACTCATCCATGGCTAAGCTGCTGGCCACACACGCAACAGCTCTGTTTGGAAGCAGACAGAGAAATACGGAGAAATACGAGAGCTCTGCTACAGCTCGTAAAGTTGACTCACTTTGGCGTGTTGTCAGGATGTTATTTCGCTAAGCTAGCTGCGCCGTATAGCACATCTCTTAGCAAGTGAGCTCGATGTTAAACGTACCAAACATAGATAACGAAGAGTATGAATAAGAATGTAAGCGTGAGTAATGTGATGAAGCTGAACCAATTAAACACGCCGGGGAAACAGCTTTCTGGTTATTTGGTTATGTGTAGTTATTGTATGAGAACATGTTACCAAGTACACATGAAACAAGTGCAGCTACACGAGTATACATGTTTTTTTTTAAAGGTAGACGTTTCAAAATATGACTATTTGTTTTGGATCATCCTGATGGAATGACTGGTGTACCTGCTGGGTATGTTCAGTGTCACTCACGGCCATGTTGTGTGCACTTTGTTTGTTCTCGCAGGTCATTACCAGGGACCACAGCAGCAGAATGTGAGTCCAGTTTGAAGAAGATCTACACAGTTCAAACTGTTCAGGTAGGATTTTCATCTTTAATGACACTATCCATGCATGGGTCTTAAACATAATCTTTCTTATACATGTTGTTTATTTTGCGTGTGTGCAGTGAATCCAAAAACTACACAGACCCCTGTTGAAATGACAGGAAGGTGAGACTAAGATAAATCACGTCAGAACGATTTCTACTTCTATTTTGAAATCACAACCTATAAAGATAGACTTAAAGATGTATGTTTGAGGGCGTCTCCCGTGCACAGCCTTTCAGGTAACCCCACAGATGTTCAGGTGAATTCTGGTCTGGGCCATTCCGCAATGTTGATCTTCTCGGTGAAGCCATTACTTTGTTGTTTTGGACACATGATTTGGGCTGTTGTCATGCTGAAAGGTGAAATTCCTCTTCAGCTTTCTAGCAGACATCTGAAGGGTGTTTTGCCAAGGTAGAATAGGTTGTGTAAAGCCCCAGTTCTGCCTGAAGAAGGCCAGGCCTGAGGCATGATGCTGCCACCACCTTGCCTCACTGTGGGTATGATGTTCTCTTGGTGATGTGCCGAGTTGATTTTGTGCCAAACATACCTTTTGGATTATGGCCAGGAAGTTTACCATTTGTGTCATGAGACCACAACGCATGTTTCCACATGGTTTTGGGACACTGGGTGGATCCTTTTTTACAAAGTGTGTGTGTGTGTGTGAGAGAGAGAAAGGTCTTCCATCTTGCCACCCTACCCCATAGCCCAGACGTATGAAGAATACAGGAGATTGTTGACACATGTAGGGACCAACCAGTACTTGTCAGAAATTCCTGCAGCTCCTTTAAGATTTCTGTAGGCCTCTCGGCAGCCACCCTGACTAGTTTTCTCATTGTGTTCTCATTGGTTTTGCAGGGACGTCCTGTTCTCGGTAACGTAACTGTCGTGCCATGTTTTCTCCTCTCGTTTATTGTCTTCACTGTGCTCCATGGTATGTCTTGGCTTCAGAAATGCTTCTGTGTTCTCCCCTGATTGGCACCTTTCAACAATGAGATCTGGTTCATGCTCTGTGAGCTCTTTGTGGGCTGATTGGATGCAGCCAATGTGACATGTAAGGGAACTCCTGCAGGAACAGCTGAACTTTATTCAGAGTTATTCAGAGTCACTCTCATTCATAACAGGTGTGTAGCGACTGCTGTTTAACATGAGTTTGAATGTGGTTGGTTAATTTTGAACACGGCCACCTTCCCGTTTATCAAAGGATGTGCAGACTTCTTTTTTATTCCCTAACATGTTTGATTGGTTTTCAATTTATTTTTATAGGTTACAATTTGGAAAAAAAAAGTTGGAAAAGTTCTGCCGTGATTTATTTTGGTTTCCTTGGTTCATGTTACAAAAACCGGCCATTTTAACAGAGGTGTGTCAACATTTATATCCACTGTAGTTTCATATAGTTACTCGGGTACCATCATGAATGTCACACATACCTACATGTGTGACATTCAAAGAACCATGGCTTCGTACATGTGGACAAGAGTGGTCATGGGGATACTTTATTGAAGGCTGCTATGGCAGAGAGGACAACATTTCTGTCAAAGCAGGCGTTTTTCTATGCTTTCGACTGGTGTCGAAAGGATGAGACTGAAGGATGAGACTGAAGGATGAGTGGAGGGGGGTTCTCATTTATCTTGTACTGTATTGACTTCTTAGGGTCGGCGTGGCTCAGTGGGTAGAGCGGTCGCCTGGCCTTTGTTCTTTATTTTTTATAAATAACAGAAGTTCTGGATTTGCAGAGGTAAAAATGTCACATCCAACCGTTCGCAGTTTACGACAGAGCTACAGATAAAAGTTTGAATGTTAAAAACTGGGTGCGTAATCTTTCAGGGAAGGTCAGTAAAGTTTGCCGTCACTGTAACTGGTCACCCTCTGCCTTCTTTCCTGTGCACAGACATTCTGGAGTGTATACAACAACATCCCTCCAGTCACAGCCCTGCTTCTGAGGTGCAGCTATCACTTAATGCGTGGAGAAAGGAGGCCTCTGTGGTAAGTCTAGCCCGTGAGGCTAATCGTTGATTATACTTAATTTATGAATCGGGGCTGTACGATATGACAATAGGCACTATGTGATGATTGAATGTCTGTCGTGTCATATTATGCTCCGTCATTTAATCTCTATGACACTATTTTCCATCATTGGGAATCCGTCCAATTTTTGCGCAGATTACATTGATAAATTATACTTATTAGCTTTCTTCTGGCGAAGCTTTGGTTGCCCTTATAGTACAGTATCCAGGGACGCTGTCAACTCTCAGTCTGAGCTGAACCTCACCCGCGGTGAAATGATGAGCAGAGGAGAGGACACGAGAAACCAATGTAACCATAACGGAGAGCAAAAGGCAGTAGAGACCATGTTTCTTAGGTTACTCATCTAATTTATGAGCACTCATTTCATTGCAGATCAGTGTGAGAATTTCTTCTGCATCCATGCTCGTGGTACTCTCCTCAGCTCTCTGTGGTCCAGTGAGGATAGGGCTGCCCATCCATCCACACATGCAGCATGCACACATGTTTGGGGGGGGGTCATAGACCAGAATGTATTTATTTACATTGAAACCCCTTTTTTCCTCAATAATCAAGGTAGTCAAAAAATATCAAAAGAGTATAAATCAAATCTTTTGTGATCAATATTATTTTGAAATTTATACATTGAATTCACAGAAAATGTGCTATATCGTCATCGGGATATGAAATCCTTGCTCTATGTGAGGATATGAGATTTTAATGATAAGGATGATTCCCTTATTAGTCCCGCAAGGGGAAATTTTGATTTCTCTGCATTTTTGACCCAACCTATTATATAGGAGCAGTGAGCTGCCAACATATGGCGCTCAGGGAGCAGTTAGGGGTTTAGTGTCTTGCTCAAGGACACCTCGACATGCTGTATGCAGGACCGGGGATCGAACCTGCAACCTTCTGATTGCCAGACGACCACTCTACCCACTGAGCTATGTCACCCCCATTTATTTAGTCATGTCTTACAGCCCTACCACGAGATGCTTGAATAGATGACGGGTTATTACTGTCCTCTTTCAAAATGAGTTCCATTTGTAGAAAAGTGTGATTATCTGTGAAGCCTGTTAATGTCCACCTCCACAACGTGGGGACTAATCGTGACATGTAAAAATTGACCTCTCTCATCTGAAGCCTGTCTTTAGTTTTATTCCTATTCTTTTACAACAGGGAGGAAGAGAGTAATGCTAAAGGAGGAGTATGGAAGATGAAAATACCAAAAGAAAGCACTGTAGGTATTCTGCACCAAACCCCCTGAAATCAAAAAAGCCTCTCATCAGTTAGTGTTGGTGACTGTGTTGCTAATCGGTTTCTGCATGATCTTCTGGTTTCAGCCTGCTGTTTGGAAAGAATTGCTACTTGCAACAATAGGGGAGCAGTTTGCAGATTACTGTGCCTCAGGTTTGTATTAAGAGGGTTTACAGTGGGTCTTTGATAGTTGTCCTTTGCAGGAAGTCCTTCTTACAACCCTAAAGAACACCGAAAAAAAATAAATTTCCTCGTCAGTAATATTCAAAGATGAAAAATCACATAACGCACCCTTTTAAACGGTATGTGTTATATAATGGTAGTTTCTATTCAGCATAAATATTGCTCGTATATTTACCACATATTTTTCCTCTCCAGATGATGAGATTGTTGGTGTCAGCGTTAGTGTCCGTGATCGGGAAGATGTCGTCCAAGTCTGGAATGGGGATGCTTCACTTGCTAGCGAAGCTACCATCCTGGGAAAAGTCTATGAGCTACTCCCCCACATATCATTTAAAGCCGTTTTTTATAAATGTAAGTATGGCCATCCATCTTTATCTCGTGACATTTACTGCACCTTCTAAATCTGGAAACGGGTAAAACAGGTGAAGCCTTATTAATACAGTATGGCTGGTGTGCAATGCTGTGATCATTTTTTCAGGGTAAGAGTTGGACTTTGAGCAGATAAGTGTCTAAACAGAGAAGTGGATTTACAGGTTAGGTGAGGGCTCATTCATACTTCAACAATGAAGGGGCTGATCTTGGATAGGGGGGGCTATATTTCATCTGTTCTTGCCATTTGTAAATCGGTTTTTGTGGTGTGCTGTATGTGAATACTTTTGAACAAGTTTATTTTTAGAGCGCCAAGCACAACAGCATATTTCATTTGTGACATGCATATCCTGTCTAGCTAGTTAAGATGCTCTAGGGTCATTAAAGTCTCAAACTTCATCCCTTCCTACAGTGGTAAATGTGATGGTCTGAATCATCAATCCTATAGGTTATTACCTAATATATCCTGGCATTAGTTGCTGTATTCAGAGCATTTCTCATTAACTCACTATGCTGTAATGTGCGAATAAAAGCAGGGGTGAGTTAATATACTGACCTATATATTGGTGCCATCATGGGGCTGTGGTTAGTACTGCTGCCTCATGGCAAGGAGGTCCTGGGTTCAAATCCCATCCGGCGTCCTCTCTGTGTGGCGTTTGCATGAAGAAAAGGTGTTCTGTTTTCCTCCCACCACCAAAACGGGTAAATAATGATGTCTGTGCCCCTGAGCAAGGCAATAGGAAAAAACACTGAAGTTGGTCCCTGGGTGCTGTAGCTGCTCTCTGCTCCTGTACTATCGGATGGGTATAATGCAGAGAACACGTTTCATTGTATGTATATACAATGACAAATAAATAAAGCTTCTTCTTAAGACAAAAGTAATTAATACCCAGTTGAGTATTTCATGTAAATATTATCTTCCAATAGATACAATGTCATTGGTGCAAATAGCCATATACACATACATCTCTAAGTCTCAAATTTAGAATCGGGCATTGCGGTTTCGCATCCTGCTGCATAGCTCCATAAATGTGATGCATTCATTGCTTTGAGTGGTTGTCAGACTGGAAAAGTGCTATATAAGAACAAGTCTATTACTAGGAGAGAGAAATCTATAAAGGCTTATTTGCTTTCCAATAAATACATTCAAGCCAACAAAACGCAACACATGATGGTCCTGTGAGTCTCCCCATATTAAAATGTGATTCCCTGATTTAATAAGTCAGCAATCTAGGGAGCGAGAATCATTAAAAATAATATCGTGTGTGTGTGTGTGTGTGTGTGTGTGTGTATAATTTATACCAGTAATTATTGTGACTAAAGGCACCGAATCCTTTTCAATAATGACAGTAGCAGGGTTGCTGATGCCTAACTGCCTGCAGATGAATGATAAAGACACAGCTAATCACATAACTGCTGTGCTTCATTGCCTAAGCTGAGCTAGTACCTCATTGGGTGGTATATAGTTGGCTGACATGCAAAATATTTTGGTCGACTCTATTTGGCCTTGCAGGCATACCTTGTATTGGATACTGACAAGGGTGGAGTAAAGCACTTTTATGGAGTGTTGGCAGCAAATATTATTTTCTAATACCTGTCAACTTGTGATCAGAGAGGCAGAAGTTGTAATCCCACTTGTTGAGGATGAGTTGTCTCAGTAGACTGACTGTTCTATTTGGATTAGGCCATGTTAGATAAATGTTTCACCAGTCTTCATTGTTTGCTAAGCTTTTAGTGCACATGGTGCTTTATTTGTGCCTATCTAGTCCAAACTAGCACCATGCAGTTTTGTTTTGTTTGGTCTACCTTTTAAAAGACAAGCAGAAGAGTTGTTGAAAGGTATTATTTGAAAGGTATTATGCAATTAGACCATCACATCTTTTTTCACCTCATGCCAGAGGAAAGCTCTGCAGCCAGAAGTTGTTGACTGTCTTTCTCATTCATAATTTGTACTGTTTTCAGTAGAGGAGTGGATGGCTCTTTCAAGTTGTGATGTATTAACTGTCAAAATGAGGAACACTGGAGACAGCTGATAGGCACATCACTTCATGGTGGAGGGAGAGACCGAGTCTGGTCTAGTAGCTCTGTAGGGGTTCTGTCTCTAGAACAGCCTGTCAGGCCTCCCTCTCCAGGATGAAGAGAGAGGTCCTTAAGGTAGGGGAGGAGATGAGGGTGGTAGTTGTAGAGGCCCGAGCCCCTGCTGAGGCGGGGGACATGGAGCTGGTGGATGGAGTCACAGTGGGGATGGAGTCAAGACTTATTGTCTTTCAAATCATCAATAGAACTCATTCAGATCATTGGCCAGGCTCAAAGACTCTGATTGTAGTGTAACCGTGATCTAAAGTAGCCATGCACAAATTCAGGATAATGGCATAACTTGGATTAGGAGTGAGCATGTTAGAGGGACAGCTCAGGTTGGACAGTGTGGAGACAAAGCCAGAGAGGCCAGACTGAGATGGTGTGGACATGTGTGGAGGAGAGATGCTGGTATACTGGGAGAAGGATGCTGAATATGGAGCTACCAGGCTAGAGGAGAAGAGGAAGACCAAAGAGGAGGTTTATGATGTGGTGAGGGAGGACATGCAGGTGGCTGGTGTGACAGAGGAAGATGTAGAGGACAGGAAGAGATGGAGATGATGATCTGCTAGGGCGCCCCCTAATGGGAGCAGCTGATAGTAGTGGTGATAGTAGTGGTGGTGGTGGTAGTAGTATTGGTAGTATTATTAATAGTAGTGCTATACATGGAATAAAAAAAGCTATATTGAAAATTAAGCTCATTGAATATTTAGCTTTCATTTATGGGCAAAAATAAACGATCAGATTTGACAAAAATATTATTTTTTATGTTGTATCGATACTAATCATCTAATAAACAACAATGTTGTTGGCCATATTACCCAAGGAAAGCAATTTGTTGACAATCTGATGGAGAGTGGACCTCTCCATTTAATCCATTGACTGCAAACTAATGTCTGAGTGAATTATATTTTTTATCAATAATTAGTAAACTAGGACTTATTGATGACCAATGGTTCAAGTTACACTCATGGAATTTGTTTGACATAAATGTATGAATACTGCAAGGAGATCAGGTGTGTGATTTGGACACATTTCCAGCCTAGTTTCTAATGATATTCCACTTTGCTATTTTCTGCAGTGCACTCATTGCATCATTCATACTGCTTTAACATGCATGAGTTCCCCTGAATGTCTAGTTGATATGCACAGCAGCGGATTCATATCTGAAAAGTTGCTTTAGTTTATAGATATACTTGGTTCAAGGTTGCAGTTGGATTTTAGCTTCACACATTTGGGCTCAGTCCAATGTCCTTCTTTTCATGTGCCGATCCTCTTGCATTGCATTTAATGAAGAGGAAAATCCACAATGTCAGATTGAAGTCAAGTTGGTAATCATGTCCTTTATGGTCTTGTGGGGAACGTGTCCTCTGTATGTCTAGAAGAATAGTCAATAAAAAATGTAACTGATCTTTTTTTCAGCACACAAGGAACATCATGCTTTTGAAGGAGGACGTTCAAGACATTAGTCTGTGATGCACTTTTCCTCCCCTTTTTTAGCAAAGCAAAATCGGAACTCCACTTAGCTGGATATTAGGCTTTGCCCACATCTAAAGGATGATATTTTACATTTATCAATGAGATATGAGCAATATATATTTTTTTTAATTCAAATGACGGATGCCTTTTTTCTCCAGTACGACATTTATACCCGCTCTGGAATTCTCTAAGACTCACGTCAGATGGATTTTATTTTTGTCTCTGCGATCTTGTCGGTCCTGATTTCCTGTACTGAACTGCACAACTCCACCATCAGCTTGTTCTCTGAACACCGCATGGACCTCACAGTCGATCCCACGGTGTAGAGGTAGCAGTTGCGTAACCTCAGCACTCTTCTGATACATCTTCTGTTCCTTAAGAGATAGCTTCGGAGACCTGCCCAGTGCCAAAGCACTTTCTTCTTTTTCTCTTTTCTGCATTCCAGAAGATTTGTACCCTACTGATGGAAAGTGCTTCACTCGTATGGACTGTTTCTACTTTTAAGGATGTGGTGAATTCCGTGTTGATAATGGCTTTATTTGTGTATCCGGGTTAAATCAGGGCCACTTTTGGAGACATAGATAGACCACGGACTTTTCTAAACACACCGGCTCTCCTTCATGGAGTCGTCCTCGGTGTTATCCTGCAGCATTTATCAGGAGACAAGATGATTGTGGTTTTCACAGCGTTTTGCTTCGTTCAGAATGAGAGTTTGGATGTTACACCCATTCCAGTCGAATCATGTTCTGGAAATAAGACTATCATTTGCATCAATTGTCAGCTTTGTAAATTCGCTCATTATCTTCAAGAGATACCACATTTTCACTTAAATATATAGTACACGTGTACATTTTTATACCAATATTTGTTGTTCGTTTGCCAGACTGTATCCTTGAAATAAAGCACAAATATGTTATTTCCATTATGAGAAGTTGAGTAACAGGCGGTCTTGTATTTGCTTTAATTGATGTTGGCTGTTTACCATTTATGTGTGTGTATGTCCATCAACATTGGTGTTTGTTTGTTTGTGTGTCTGTCTGTGTGTACACCTCCTATATATGCAGCTAAAACATTAAAACCAACTACCTCATATTGAGTAGGTCCCCCTTGTGCTGCCACAATAGCTCTGACCTGTTGAGGCAAGGACTCCACAAGACCTCTGAAGGTATCCTGTGGCATCTGGCACCAAGACCTTAGCAGCCGATCCTTTAAGTCCTGTTAGTTTGGAGGTGGAGCCTTCATGGATCTGACTTGTTTTTTCACTACATCCCACAGTTGCTTGATAGGATTGAGATCTGGGGAATTTGGAGGCCAAGGCAACACTTGGACATCTTTGTCATGCTCCTCAAACCATTCCTGGACAATGTGTTCAGGGTGTATTATCTGCTGGAAGAGGCCACTGCCATCAGGGAATACTGTAGCCATAAAGGGGTGTGCTTGGTCTGCAACAATGTTTAGGTAGTTGGTACTTGTTAAATAAGATCCACATGAATGGCAGGAGCCAGGCTTTCCCAGAAGAAAAATCACCCACAGCATCACACTCCTGCCTGCTTGCCTTCCCGTAGTGTATCCTACTGACATCAATTCCCCTGGTTAATGACACACACACACACACACATCCAGGACCACATGATGTAGAAGAAGATCAGACCAGGCTTTCTTCTTTCATTGTTTCAAGGTCCAGTTTGGATGCTCACATTGCCATTGTTGGTGTTTCCAGTAGTGGACAGGGGTCATCATGGACACGCTGACCAGACTACCTTTAGAGGCCCATATGCAGACACGAATGAGGCACTGTGTTTCCTGACTCCTGTCCTTTGTACCCAGCATGGTTTTTTTTAATAGTCATTCGAGCTGCAGTAGCTCTTCTGCCAGATCAGACCACACAGAGTAGCCGTCATTCCTCATCTTGACCCTGTTTGTTCACCAGTTGTCCTACCTCAGACCACTTTTGGTAGGCACTGACCACTGCATACCTGCCATTATGGAGATGTTCTGGCCCAGTTGTCTGGCACCACGGCGTGGCCGATGTTAGTCGCTCAGATCCTGAGGCTTGTCCATTCTTTTTGTTTCCAACACACCAACTTCCAGAACTGTTCACTTGCGGCCTAATATAACCCTCCTCTAGACGGGTACCATAGTCATGAGATAATTCATGTTATTTACTTACCTACCCGTCAGTGGTTTTAATGTTTTGGCTGATCAATTTATATATGTCTATGTGTGTGTGTGTATGTATGTATGTATGTATGTATGTATGTGTGTGTATATATATATATATATCTGTCTGTATAAAGTGCCAAATAGTAACTAATCGATAGGAAAAGTGGTGGATTACAGGAAACGGCTCATTTTGTCATTGTGTTTCATAGCATGTGAAAGGCTTTACGTTGGGCTCACCGTTGTGGATGAAATTGATAGATACCTGCCAAAGAAAGACCGCCCACTCATTTCAAGGTCAGATTGATACCATCTCGACTCCTCTGAATTCCCTTTACACGGTTGACAGTTCTTGATTTTTGTCTTTTCAATACAGGATACAATAAAGTGAAAACTCATTGAAATGATTGTGTCCATCTCACCCTTTTGTTGCTCAAATTTTGACCGATTGATGACTAT
>OMLC01055767.1:0-10913 GCA_900302585.1 Regalecus glesne
ACAGAGGATTGGGGAATGTTCGCGATCACGGCATTGTAAGACGCTGATAGATGTACTCTCAGGCCACCTCCCCTATTCAACGAGGGTCGCTCCCTCTTCACGTAAATGGCCTCCTTCACCCCCCTCTCAAACCAGAGTTCCTCCCTATCAAGGATGTGAACATCATCATCCTTGAATGAGTGGCCACTCGCCTGTAGGTGGGTGTAGACCGCAGAGTCCTGACCCGACGTGTTGGCTCTCCTATGCTGCGCCATCCTTTTAGCCAGCGTCTGTTTGGTCTCCCCTACCAAACAGCATCATGCATCAAGACGTGCATAGATGCTTTTATAAAGACTCCTTTGCAGACAATCCGTTTACTAACAACAACGTAAGAGCTTGTAATCTCTTCAGTCTATTCGTAGCAAGCTTTGCCATGCCTTGACAGTCTGTGGTCCATGTCGGAAGGGGCAGTTCTTCAAGCATCTCTCGTCACCAGAGGGCAGAGACCCGCGTCATTCGATGTGACAGCGATGTCACTGCGACAGTCCGTTTCATAATAAGAGTCCTTCCATACAATATCTTGCTCACCTAAAGTCTGCTTTGCTCTAACAATACCGTAGGACAATTATCAGTAACCAAACAGTGTAAAAATAATAAACTACAATTAGGAATATTTGCATTTGAAACAATTAGAATGAATCAACTTGCATACTTAAACATCTACAGTGGGTTATCGGCCTAATTCGGCTCTGCATGGATTGGCACTGCATAGATTAGCCCTGAAGAGGAGACTTGGCTATCCAGAAGGAGTGGTGCGACCAGACAATGTTCTTCTATCAAGGACCATAAAAAACATCTTAGGAGCTGATCTCACAGTGTCCTTGGAGAACAGGCTAGTCATCTTTGACCAACAGAGAAATGCAAATACCAGGATGTTATTACTGAGACTCACTTTAAAGGATAGTCTGCAACATTATTTCCATGAAAGTCAGCAGCTATGGTTTCCCAGCAACATCAGTGCAGTATTTGTTACAGTAGATGGGTTTAGAACCTACACAACTAAAGAAACCCATTTGAGAGATAGCCACGGTAGCTGAGACCAGTTCAAGATGATTGTGGCTGATGAGAGTATGCAGTTGGAGCCTCTCTGCAGGTAAGGAAAAATTTGGTCTTTGCTGCCCCACTCAGGCAAGATATACAGGCTAAGGCATGAAATGCTTGTGACACTGAAGATACCTGTTGAAGATGGAGAAGGGATTCATCTCAATGTGAATGGTCTGACCCCCCTGCTACCAATGACAATCATCAAGTGGAGGAGCTTGCAACTGCTTAAGTAGCTCCTGTGAGTTTTTGCTTGAAGGACAGCATCTTTGATGTTTAGTTCCCCCCTTGGTTCCTTGCATCAGATAAGAAACAACTCTTTAAGAAATATATATTTTAGCAGGGAGAAAACACAGAATTACAATAGAATTATAATATACAAAGAATATGATGAACTGTGAACTTTGGAGGGGCCATACTACCTAAGCAGCAGAATTTTGTGTTCCAGGAAATGATAAGCTAGGTGTTATAGGCCCAGCCATACTGTAGGGCACCAACAAGAACACCTAGCCTAAGTCCCCCATACTCCAAATCCCCATGATCTGTGGACAAATTATGAACACAAAAACAAATCCCAAGGAAGAATATGATGAGGAGGATGCCAAGCAGTCTCCAGATGCAACTTGAACAATCTAGGACCTGAGCCATGTGAGCATCATCATCATGTCCACCTGACAGAAGGACAAACTACACATGCACACAAAAGACACTCACATCCCACCATTCACATTTATGGGAAAAGTGACAAGAAGATACAAAAAAGAGAAAAATATTACATTGAAACAGGTTTAAAAAATTATATGGTTTTATAAAATATACGAACATTTAATGAGGAGGATGTCAATCAGTATTCAGGTGGCAACCAACATCACCATGGAGACATGAGAGGAGGACAGACTACATGTGCACGCTAGGGAGACTCACATCACACCACATACAAAAAATAATAGAAAGAAAATGTCATTAAGGGAAATAAAAGACCTAAGAGAACAGTTTGTAACAGTCAATAATCTGTACACAATTATCTCGTTGCCAAAACCGTGCTTGTTAAATTAATTGAGACAAAAACTCACCTGCCATGTAACACAGGTTGTAAAGTTTTAAAATTGAAAGCAAATAACTGTAGCTGACGGCAAAAAAAGATGAGTTTCAAGTTTTTAATTAAAGGATTCAAGAGACTGACTATCTGAAAATAGTAGGTAGGTTATTCTGTGATAATAGGGCCTGATAAATAAATAAATAAATGTTCCCCTATCAGTCCCACAAAGGGAAATTCTCTGCATTTGATTGGTCCTTTTGTATAGGAGCAGTGGGCAGCCACAATACAATACAATACAATACAATACAATACAATACAATACAGTCATTTAGCAGACGCTTTTATCCAAAGCGACATACAAAAAATTGCTGCTGGAAGGAAAGAAGAAAGTAAGCCTGTCCTTTAGACCTTAATCTTGTCAGCGATCTTGCCACCCTGCGGCATATTGGGAGTCATTCAGGGTTCAATGTCTTGCTCAAGGACACATTGACAGGCTTTCTGCAGGACCAAGGATCAAACCTACAGCCTGTAAGCAGAGAATTAACTTTGGGTATACATAAGACCTGTATTTTGAGAATGGAGAGATCAAGATGGATTGTTCAGTTTAATTAGATAAGACAAATATAATAGTGCAAGCCCATTTACAATAGGGCGGCATAGCTCGGTGGGTAGAGTGGTTGCCTGGCAATCGGAAGGTCGCAGGATCGATCCCCGGTCCTGCATATCGAGGTGTCCTTGAGCAAGACACTTAGCCCCTAACTGCTCCCTGAGTGCTATATGTTGGCAGCTCACTGCTCCCATATAATAGGTTGGGTCAAAAATGCAGAGAAATCCAAATTTCCCTTTACAGGACTAATAAGGGAATCATTTATTTATTTATTTAGGACTTTATAAGTCAGCAGAAGCACCTTAAACTCGGATGTTACATTGATAGGAAGCCAATGAAGGGAGGCAAGAACTAGTGTGATATGGGACCTCCGGTTGTGTAGGGGGTTAAGGTACCTATGTTCAGTGCATCTCGGAATCGTGCAGTTGGGCGAGGGTCAGGTGTTGTATTTCAGTGTTCAAATCCTGGCTGTGCCATTTCCAGCCACGGCTAGAGGTCTAAAGTTACTGGAGCATAATTGGCTAAGCCTCGCATGGGTGTAAGGTTTAGGTTGGATGAAGTATTCTGGGTTTGCTGGTGTCTCCCTCTGGGTTGTCCAGGAGCTCATGGTTATGTGAATGGAAAGTACTCCAGCTTTGTTCTCCTCCGATGGCCAAGCATTGGGCTTTCCCGTGAGATTGGGGTGTGCAAAATAGCAAGGACTAGTCATCACATGACTTGGGGGACTCCATTCAGGGTCTCCAAGAAGGCCAAATGATCTGAAGTACTTGCACAGACAACAGTTAAAGTCCCCCCCCCCTCAACCCTAAGGTGTAGGGAGGCCACATGGTTAAATTCCAATATATTGGCCCTCAGTTGGGCACTTATGAGTATCCTAACACCCACCTAGCATCTCTCACCTCAGGGAACTCTAGAGAAGAATTAAGTCCAACCCCTGTCTACAAGTTTGGTTCCGAAGCTGATGCTGTGTGGAGAGGTGAGCCCCACCAGAATCTAGCTGATACCGTTCCACCTCCCACACAAGCTTCGGTTCCTTACATCCCAGGGAGTTGACATCACACATCCGCAATGCTAGCCTCTGTTGCTTGGGTCTGGTCTATTGAGGTCCTTTGCCTTCACTTTCTGGTAGTCCATCTGACCTCACTGGTTCTTCCTGTAGGTGGTGAGTCCACAGGAAGGAGAAATGTTCACGATGTTTTTTGGGCTGAACCCGGCCGGGCTCCATGGCAAACTTGGCCACCAGGCACTTGCTGACGGGCCCTCCTTCTGGGCCTGGCTCTAGATGAGGGTCCCGGGCTTTCTCCAGGCAGGGTAGTATCCCTTCTTCCTCAATTTTAAATGGGATCTTTTTTAACCATTCTCAGTCCGTCCCTTTACCTGAGACCAATTTGTTATAGGAGACCCTACTAGAAGCACTAATCTCCAGACAACACAGCTCTCAGCTTCATAGAAACACTCAAACCTCTCCACCACAATAAGGTGATAGTTCCATGGAGAGGAGGACAGGCCATTGATGCCACAAATGTATCGAGAAAATGATTTGACCAGCAGATGTGGTTGTTGAGACATTCTGATAAGAAACAGCTATCCTTTAGATAAAACAAAATCAACGGTGTTACCACTGTTTATCTATCTATCTATCTATCTATCTATCTATCTATCTATCTATCTATCTATCTATCTATCTATCTATCTATCTATCTATCTATCTATCTATCTATCTATCTATCTGCCTGTCAGTTTGTCTGTCTGTCTGTCTGTCTGTCTGTCTGTCTGTCTGTCTGTCCGTCTATCATTCCACCCATCCATCCATCCGTCCATCCATGAATCTCTCTATTCAAGTGCACACCTTAGATAAATATTTACATAAATATAATAATATGCAAGTAGAATAAATTTTTGATGCACGCTCAATAATCCAGGTAAGGGAATCACAAAAAAGATGCATCTGTTCAGGATCAGAAGTTTATTCAGAAACGTTTCATCACTCAAACAGGTGACATCTTCAGTCTGAGCTGACTGAGCTGACTTGACATGGTATTGCTGTATTATTTATAAGGGTGGGAATGCCTGCCGTCAGCTCAGACTGAAGTTCTCAACTGTTTGAGTGACGAGAGGTTTCTGAATAATCTTCTTATCCAGTTGAACCGAGTCACCTTTTTTTGTGAAGTAGAGTAAAGCTCCCGGTTTCAAAATAGAACCAAAATGAATGCTACTACTACTACTACTACTACTACTACTGCTGCTGTTGCTGCTGCTACAACTTTGCCTAATGGTTGAAATTTTGATATATGATTAAACAATACCCTGGTGATATTGAGTAGTTTTTTGCCCTCCATGAGTGCTTCTCAGGTGTTTCTTAGTCAGCCAGACCTCAGAGGTTTTTGATTGGTTGTTTCAGATTCTATATGTGACTCAATTTGATGGAGAGCCCCTCGCATAACATATAATAGTTCCCTTATGAGTCCCACAAAGGGTGAATTTGCAATTTTCTACATTTGACCCATCCTATTATATGGGAGCAGTGAGCTGCTACCATATGGCATTTGGGGAGCAGTTAGAGGTTTAGTGTCATGCTCAAGGACACCTCAAAATGCTTTCTGCAGAACGAAAGATCAAACCGGCAACCTTCGAGTCACCAGATGACTGCTCTACCCACTGAGCTATGCCACCCTCACATCAGCATGACAAAACATGACAGCATATACTAAATGGATTGCATTTAGACACTTAATCCCTAACTGCTCCCTGAGCGCCATATGTTAGCAGCTCACTGCTCCTGTACAATAGGTTGGGTCAAAAATGCAGAGAAATCCAAATTTCCCCTTGTGGGACTGATAAAGGAATCATTTCCTTTCTTCCTTTCCATTCTTTCTTTCTTTCTTTCTTTCTTAATAATATCCATAATAATAATGGATTACATTAGTCCACCATTTGGGGCAGCATAGCTCAGTGGGTAGAGCTGTCGTCTGGTAATCAGAGGGTTGCAGGATTGATCCCCGGTCCTGCATACCGTATGTTGAGGTGTCCTTGAGCAAGACACTTAACCCCTAACTGCTCCCTGAGCACCATATGTTGGCAGCTCACTGCTCCTATATAATATGTTGGGTCAAAATGCAGAGAAATCTAAATTTCCCCTGTGGGACTGATAAGGGAATCATTATTATTATCATTTTGGGTGGTAGAGCTCAGAGGGTAGAGCGGTTGTCTGGCAATCAGAAGGTTACAGGATCAATCCCCGGTCCTGGAGAAAGCATGTCAAGGTGTCTTTGAGTGAGGCACTGAACCCCTAACTGCTCCTAGAATGCCATATGTTAGCAGCGTACTGCTCCTATACAATAGGATGGGTTAAAATGCAGAGGAATGCAAATTTCCCCTTGTGTGACTGATAAGGGAATCCAATTACAGTGATGTTTATCCCAAAAAAATTATCAAACATATTATTTTTGAGACATCCATATATAATCTATTTTATATTGAAATTGGTGGTCTCTCAAAGGGGAGCCTTGGGTATTCAGGGCAAAGGGCCAGGGGCTCAAGCCCCCATAGTTTCCCCTTCTATATGTGCCTGCAGTGCTTCACAGTAAAGGGGGAACCCATTCCAACCACCAACAATATATTACACCCATCTGGGTGATGCAAGGCAGCCATTTTGCAACAGAACACTCACCATGCATCAGCTTAAGCTTGATTCAATCTTTTCTAGCTTATAGTTTGATCTAGCATTGTGACAGTCAAGTATGGGCTCATGTCTCATTGTGATAGTCAGTTTTGGCCTTATGTTTAATTAGTCTGGAATCAGGAATGTCTCATTTAAGGCAATAACCTGACATTCACTTATTCTTGCGAACATGTTGAAAGCATGAATCTTCTAAAGTTTAAGTGTGAACTATTCAAAAGCCTATTTAAAAGATGATAAAGGTCATGAAGTGAATTGAAAAAAAACAACATAATTGTCTCTTTTTTTCAGTGACCCCTGATTGTCATGCATATTTAGTAATGCCAGAAATGACGTCTTTTTTCTTACTCTGTAATGGCCCCTTCAATAACCGTATTCCAATTTGTGGTGAGGTGAATTGTTTGATTGTTTTCACTTGCAACTGAATGATACTGTTTTAAAGTATGTCTGCCATCTGTTTGGCTGCAGATATGTTTACCGCTTTTCCTCAGATGTTTTGTTTATTGTGTCCCTGCTGCTCGTGATAGGCTCCTAGGTCACAATACATCCTCCAACGGTGCCTGAAGTCATCTACAGTTTAACAATTGTACAAGGAGAACAGGCTGGTGGCCCTGATAAACTGGACTAGGAAATTGGCATATTGAGAGCGTAGAATAAAGCTGGGGGTTTGGTATGGGATGAGAGTACAGCAGGGACAAAGTGAGAATGAACCCTCATTTGGGGATCTGCACCAGAACTAAGAAGAAAACCGGGATTTGGTATAGATCTGGGTCTTGGCTGAGGGTGTGAGCAGGTTGGCCTGAGGCCAGAATTGAGGCTGTAGCTAAAGAGCCACAAAAGGCAAGATTTTTTCAAACTTTTAACCATTTTAAGCAATCTTGAAAATATGTTTAAAAACAATCCAAATACGAGTGAGGTTTTTCCCTAGTTGGTTTTACATTTGTAAAACTACCTGTGAACATGACTATGTCATCACCTTCAATAGAAAATGGAGAAGAGTGAGTATGATTTCCTTATGATCTGAATTTCTGTATACTCACTCAGGAAATTTTATTAGATCATCCAAAATATCCTCTTTCCTTAAGGAGATTGACAACGCCTGCCTAAGCAGGAAATAATGCTCATTCTGTATGTGGGGGGAGTTTTGGAACAGTTGAGACGTGTCTTTTCCAAACACAGCACCTCAGTTGCTTTCAAACCTGAAAACAAGCTGTGCTGGAAATTGGTCCACCATAAGGATCAGTTCCACCAGCACAAACAAAGCATTATAGTGTACGCTGTTGAGTGCTGGGAGGATTGCCATGACTTTTACATTTGGGAAACCAAAAAGAAACTGCTCAAGAGGATGGCACAACACAGGAGAGCCAACTCGTCAGACTAGGAGTCTATAGTCTACACCCATCTACAGGCCAGTGGCAACTCTTTCAAGGATGAAAATATGCACATCCTTGATAAGAAGGAATGCTGGTTTGAATGGGTAGTCAACAAGGCCATCTATGTGAAGAAGGAATGACCGTCTTTGAACTGGGGGTCTAAGTGTACATCTGTCATCATCTTAAAATGCTATGATTGCAACTATTCCCCAATCTTCTGTGAATAGTATTCATGGCAATTGAAAGACCAGTCAATGGCCAATTTGTATATGAAACCATTGTTGCTTTAGGTGGTTTTCTGGGTGTATAATTTATAAGCATTATGTGTAAGGGTTGCAATGAGCTTTGACTGAAAATGTCATCTGTATGAATGTTGAAATGTTTATATCAATAAACATCATATCTAGATTAACTCATTCAACTTTTTGTGATCAACCTTTCATAATATATTCATTATGCCCTTCTTTCTCCAGAAACGAAAATATCTTATGAGCAATGGAAATTAGTCATACTCTCCAGTTTTCTATTTCAAGGCCTGAACGCTGCAATTTTCTACTCCTACAACAAACGCCTGCTTTTATATAGTTGCTCTATCAGTTCCATCAGCTATAGCAGTTCCCCTTATTTGGGGTGGGGGGGTTGATGATGTCTAAACACAGACTGAAACCAGCCCAGTCTACACCTAAAGCCATCTCTAAACAGAGAAACTTAGAGCAAAAGTATAGATGAGAAAACATATTATCTTATATAGTCGGGGATAATAACAAAGATCGAATCAGTTTTGACCCTTATCACAGTGACAATGCTGAGGATAAGAAGAGTATAGTTTTCATCCCACAGTTAAACTGTCTGTAGGACCATATTCACTCTCTCCTCTACATACACTGGAACACATTTACAAACAGTCGCTGGAAGAAAGCAAGGAATAAACATGTACCTAAACAGAACCAGATGTGTTTTCAGCTATGAACCAGAGAGCACTGTGATCTGGCACTGGGCTGGGCTGATCCCTAGCGTCACCCAGTCAACGCCGCCCTAGTTTAAGGCGTTAGCAAAACAGCTCTCTTCCTGTGCCTCACTGGGGTGTCCACTCCTATTTTGAAAGGCTTTTTATTGTAGTGTGTATATTGCACTTTGAGGAAATTCATGGTGTGAAGACCAAAAGAAGACATTACACCATTGAAACTGTGCCCTTGATATAGCCTGGAAACTACGAGGTCTATTTCTGAAGGAAGATGAGTGTATTACCATAATCCCAAATAATTTTAGGCCTTGTGTTCAAATGCATGACCTGAGAAATGCTCTTTAGAATTTAGTCTCTTCCACAGCTTGGCTGAGGCTGAAACCTTCCTTTCCAAATTATGTCCCAACTGAGAGAAAGGCGGGAGTAACCCTAGAAACTCTGGGAACAAAAACAAAGAAGCAAAACATTAGAGACCTCACTCAATAATGTGAGTTCATGATTCTCCATTATCTGAGTTTCATTTAAAGATTGGAGTGGAGTAGGAGACCATTATGCCCTGGGTAGTCTGCAAGAACATGAATCTGAGATGCCAATGATGGTTTGTAAATTTCAAGATGAAAGTCCTGATGACTGTCTTGGCATGGGGAAACAAGCTTGTGTTGTAACTCAGAATGAGGGAGTGGGGACATTTGGAAAAGCAGCAACTTTGTGGGGATAGTCTCCAGGGTTTTTGTGTATTTTCACTTAAAAAAAAGATCTTCACATTCCATCATGCTCTTCGTTAGTCTGACAAACATCTTGGTTTCAGGCTAGCATTAATGGATGATGCAAACACATTCTCTGCCGGGAGAAATATGCACTCTTATTTTTTCTCTCTCATTTTTCTGTTCTTGGTGGTAAAGTATTGAAATAAACTGAACACTCAACTCACAGGGACTTGACTCAACCTTTGGGAAGAAACCACATCCATTCCATCCAAACAGAGACTCACCACAGCTCTGGGACCAGTGTTACACAACCTGTGGGTTGGAGAGCAGCCCTCTCATGATGATGTTAACTACATACACAGCACTTTCCAGTGGGTCAAACCCATAGCTCCAAAGCCACAGGCTATCTATTCAGCTTACAGCAAAGCAGATTTTTACTCATACGAAAGAGTGGTATCAGAAATACAGGAATGGCCTTTGGCTTTGTCATGTTAAAACGTAGAGAAAAAAAGCTTGAATGCTGACAAATCTCTTTCATAGTGAAACTTTGACTCGAACTTTAAGCAATACCTTTTCTCTGATTTTCATTCATACATAGTTGTGGGTGAGGGCTGTGGAAGGTCAGCGGTAGAGTGTGCACTTCAAGGACGGACAAGCCATATGTTCCAGGTTTAAACACAACATGGGGCGTCAAGAAGGGCCTTGTTTACCCCTACAAGTTGGGGATGAATTATGACATAAAATGGACCTCTCGCTCACATAGTTGTTGGTGCTTTCGTATGTATGTGCAAATGTAGATACACACACACACACACACACACACACACACACACACACACACACACACACACACACACTCACCATGACTCATTTGATTTTGGAGTTTGATATTTTTCATTTTGTTTTCATTTGTTTTCCATTTGTCCTTTTGCTAGAAATATTTTTAAATGACACTAAATGTGAGCTCACTGTACTTTGAGTTGACTAATATGAAGTCACTTCTAGTCCAGTGGCTTATATATGGCATATCAGTCCAGTAACTTTGCAAAGTTGCCAATAAACATAATATTTGTCAGTCAACACCCAATCAGTTTAAGTTTGACAGTCAACACAGAGGAAAATGGACCAGGACATTTATTATGTGAAGGAAAAACGTGTGGTTACTACAGCTGTGGGAAATCTACTTTTGATGGGTGTTTATGTCAAAAGGCTCAATAAAAGGACATACAGACTAAGCCACAGGTGCTAAAAAATGAAAGCCTTCTGCTGTATGCGGCTTATCCCTTCCTTGTATAATGCTTCCCTTCTTCCGCTATGGATGATTTAACAAAACCAATTTCACATGGGTAAGATGAAATCGCTACTTTATCTTTATTGTTGATCTCAAGTTACCCCTTAAAATTAGATTAAAAGAAAGTATAATAAGGGGCATGTATACATAGACATGTATAAAGCAATTAATAT